>JAHWXV010005952.1:0-12661 GCA_024586415.1 Phrixothrix hirtus | reverse complement strand
TGATGTTCTTAAATTTAGATAATTTACAAAAGGAATTAGCGATAGATAATAATATAATTTACACAAATGAGATGATTAGACACACAAAAAAACAGCGGGAACTGACAAACTAACTACGAGAACAATATCCGATCAGTTTATTGTTAAATAACTTTTCACTGTGTTATCTTAATCTACCTTGTGATATTAATGAAAAGGATTTTTCAAAACATTTCCAACGATGTGTCGCAAGGGGAGTGTTGGCATTTAAGGTTTAAAAGTAGGAGGGCCTGGCTGGTGGGGAGTGGAGATGTCGCCATGTTCATGAGGTCACTTTGGTTCCCCTGCGTGCTAGCGAAACGAGTTTGGTCATTTTTTGATATCTCTTAGTTTAAGCAAAGTATGGCCCATTGAAACTTTTCAAAAAGCCACCCTGTGTGTCTAATAATTGTAAATTCTTTTACACAGAATTGAATTTAATTCTTGCTGCTTAAAGTAGACGCATCAAATATTCTAATGGTTTAGAATTAAACAATAATTTCATTCGGAATTGTTTAGGTCTAAACTTCCTTAGCAATTGTGCTGTTTTTCAATTGATTTAAAATATGAAAGCGTTAATTTAATAGGTTTTGCTGTATAACCTGATAAATTTGTTAAAATGTCAGATACTAATGCCATTTCTAATTTTTTCACAATTGCGGGATACCTGTTAATCAAGTTCAAATTTAAAATCATTCACTAGTATCATTCAATATTGGGATAAAGAAATTCGTCAACTGCAACCCTATATTTAAGAATCAGCTTCATCTAGCAAACCTTTTTCAAAAGAAAACTTTTAACTGGAACTATTGGGTGTATTTAACGTTACCAGGCGACTTGCAAACGCTTGCTAGCTGCTCCTGCCTGCGCTGATTTCAGCCGTCCAGAAGAAAAGAAAGTGAAAACGTTCCCACCGGATCGCTTACGCTTAAAGTAAGCTAACCTAACAGAATAAAAGACGTTGTTATTTTGTGGTATTGTATTATTTTTGGCACTTTGAAATTTTAATACTTATAAATTTGATTAATGTTATTTAGCAGTTGCTGTTTAAGTGGCAACAGGTGCAGTTACATAATTATTATTATATAAAGCTTTTAATAGTATATCATACACCAAGATGGTCAAGTCATGTATTATTGCCCAAGCACCAAAATTGTATCCCGAGGTGTTATTAACTTGCAGTTAATAATGAAAAATTATCTTGTCACTTGAGAAATTCAATTTCACAGCATACTAAAATACACTATAATATATAACTAGTAGTGGAAAAAATGCAATAGTCACACATTTTGAAGTTTTTTCGTGATTCACTTTATAAAAATGAAGTTAGAAGACCAACTTACACATGCGTTTGGTTTTACATAGTGTTCAGGCCACACAAAGCAACCGCTTTCAGTAGAATACTTAATTATTTGGTAACCTTAGACGCACCCAATGCTGTTATCACCACATTTATAACAAAAACGCTGTAAAATGTGAACAAGGTTATTCTTTTCAAAAAAACTTCTTTTATGCAAATAATGCGTGTCAAATTGCTTTACCTCACCTTCAAATTCTTTAGTTTCAAAATGCACACATTATAACTTAACTTTATAGTTGATACTGGCAGTAATTTAAGTTTATTGACAAAGTCATTATTTAATTCTTTAACTTTAAAAACGTTCTTCATTATTAGCTTCTAATAACATTAATATTCCTAATTTTGATAATAAACAATTACATTTGAAGTTGAAATTTTCAAATACTGTTTATTCTTTTTAGATTTAGATTTTCTACTTTCTTGTGGTTAAACGGTTGATTCTAAGAAGAATCAGTTTCACACTAAATATTAATTACCTTCAACTCAATTTAAAAAATCACAAGATTTTGCCATTTAAATCTTTTACATTTGAAATTTATCACGTAGGTACTCCTGTATCACCCCTCAGTAAGTTGTTAGATCAATATTCTAACATAAGTTGAGACTCTTATTCTTCCAATATTGTAAAACATAATATTACACACCAAATTATCACTATCACATCTACGATTAAATTTAAGTGCAGGAAATTTTCTCTAAATCAGACATTACTTTTGCAGAAAGAGCTTGAAGTTTTTTAACGTGAGCTAGCCGATCCTCTATGTGGCTCCCAGCTCATATCCTTACAAAGGTAGATGGGTCGTGGTGATTGGTGGGCGATTACCGTTCACTTAATAAAGTCAGTGTTCCACATTGTTATCTGATATCCAATTGGCATCCGTTTAATTGCATGGCTGTGGATGCAAGCTATTTTCATAATTAGACTTTCAAAAAGCATATTACCAGATTCAGATTGAACAAGCACGCATTTCAAGAACTACTATTGCTAGTCTCTTAGAAGAATTTCAATACAGAAGACTTAGTTTTGGTTTAAAATATGCACCATCAACCTGATCTAGATTTATTAGTTCGGTTTTTTCGGATATCCTAATGTACGAAATTATTTAAACGATATAAATTAGTAGCATCTAATAAACAAAACAATCATCTTAAACACTTACTATATTATATTTCTTAGGTTATAATTTAAATGAACGTGGTATGTATCTTACTAAAAAAAAAAAATACAGACTATTTTCAATTTTCCACTATCCCCAACAAAAAACCAATTAAGAAATTTTATTGGGCTTGTTTTCTTTTTTCATAAATTTGTTCCAAGATAAGCTAAATTACTGGCACCTTTTAATAAATTGAATATTTCTAGCAATAAACCAGTTCATTTCGATTCTAACCCCATTAATTCATTTACTTTGGTTAAATATGTATTTTTGGGTCAATTATTATAAGTTCATCCCAAACCTAACGTACAATCTAACAGAACGAATAACGCTAGCAATAAAACTATTTCTGGGGTTCTTCACGAAGATCACAACGGTTATAAGAATTCCTTGCTTTTTGTGACCATAATTTGACTACTGAGGAAGAGAAATATAGTATATTTTCGAAATAATTACTAGCCATACAATTCACCATCAAAAATTCCGACATAACTTAGCTGGTTAAAACTTTGTAACCTTCACAGACCACCAACAGCTTACATGTGCTCTTAACAGTAGTAACAATAATTAGTCACAAAGGGACTGCCGTAACTTTGAATACATTGTACAATTTTGTACAAATATTCAATACATCAAGTGTAGTAGAAATACCACTTCATACTCATGTTTCTCAAGTTTTCCATATACCAGAAGCTATTAATTTTTTCGATATGGCACTCGCTCAGTATGACGAACAAGACCCTATAAAATTATGACAAAATACTGTCTTCAACGTTATTCAAATTCATGTACAACCTAACGTTCTCCGATGGGTCGACAATGATAGTTGAGTTTCAAGACCATTCATTCCCAAGCAATCTCATTATGAAATCTTCCAAAAATTGCATTCTCTTACTCATCCTGATATACGACAGAAACGAAATTTAATTAAAAGAAGACTTGTTTGAAGTAATATGAATTCTTGGGTTAAATGATCTCATTCCTTTCAAGCTAATGAAATCGCTAGACAAATAAAATCTTCAATTGGAATTATTCATCTTGATATTATTCATTTACCATCAGGTCAAAGTTACAAATATGTTTTATCAACAAATGATGGACTAGGGTGCGTGGATAAAATGTTTATGTTTGCAGCAAATGGCTGAGAAGTGTTTGCATGTTAATGAGAAAATGTATTGTACATTTGTGAATTTAGAGAAAGCGTATGATAGTTTGCATAAATGCAAGTTATGGGAAACTCTGATGGAGTATGGTGTAAAGGGAGAACTACTAAATGCAATAAAGGTGATGTGTGACGGAATCAGAGCGTGCGTGAGAGTGAACGATGCGGTTAGTGAGTACTTTGAAATTGAGCAAGGTGTGAGACAAGGATGTGTGATGTCTCCTTGGTTGTTTAATATGTTCATGGATAAATGTGTGAGAAGTGCAGGTGAGGACTTGAGTGGTATAAATATAGGCGGCGAAGATGTAAAAGTGTTGATGTATGTAGATGATGCAGTACTAGTAGCTAAAAGTATGAGCCAAGTGCAACGAATGTTGAATAAATTTGTAGAAGTGAGTGAAAGAATCGATCTGAAAATCAATAGTGGCAAAACAATGGTAATGGTTTTCAATAGGAATGACGAAAATCAAATATGTCAGCTGGAGTTGGGTAGCGAAATAATTGAACAAGTGGATAAATTTGCTTACCTTGGCAGAATGCTTGCAAATGATGGGCGAATAGATAGTGAAATTTAAAACAGAGTGAATGCAGGCAGGAGAATAATTGGCAGCATGTGGTTAGTAATCAAGAATGAACAGTTAAGTATGGAAGCAGAGAAGGCTGTGTAGAATAGTGTATTTGTTCCAACTGTTTTATATTGCAGCGAGACTTGGGTATGTTAGAAGAAGCATGTGGGTAAAATAAACGCCGTAAGTATGAGGTATCTAAGATCTGCATGTGGCAAAATGAGATGTGACAGAGTGAGGAATGAATGGATGATGGATACGTGCCAGGTGAAGGAGACACTGCCTGAACTGTACGAAAGAAGTGCGGTAAGATGGTTTGGACATGTGGAACGAATGAGTAATGAACGCTTAACAAAGAAAATATATGAGACAGGTATGAATGGAAAACTAGGTAGGGGTTGACCGACAAAGAGGTGGTTGAATATGATTGAAGAAATTGTAAAAGGAAAGAGAATAAAGAGTGCAAAGAATAGGAGAGCTTGCCAAAGACGTTGTACGAATTTAATTGAAGCTAAAGAAAACAGAAAGGAATGGAGAAAAATGGTGAATGGGTGATGGTAGCGATAGTAGGATTGGTAGGTAATAGTTGGCTGGTGTGGATACTGTAGAGTGCTGGCAGTTATTGGAAGGGCGGAGGTAGTGAAAGGGGTTAGTGTATGGGTGCATGCAGTGGTTATGAGTGTGGATGCTTGTTATTGGGTTTTACCTACCCCACTAAGGGAATAGCATGATTGGTAGTAGTAGTAGTAGTAGTAGTGATGGATTTTCATGCTGGACAGAAGCAATATCGCTTAAGCAAGCAGATGATGAAACAGTTATGGATGTTTTCATTGACATTTATGTTTAACATTGTGGTTTTCCCACAATGTTGTTACTGGCATGGTTCAATTCTTTTATCTAACACATAGGAATTATTTCTTTCATCGATTGATTGAACTCATCCTATAGTTTTACAGTTTTTTCAGACAGCTATTTTCCATTTTTTGGTATATAGTTTCTTTGCTATTACATGATCAAGTTATCATGTTATGTTTTGTTATAACAACCATTGATTATATAAGACTAACAGATATGTAATGCATAGGGTAAATTTGGCATCACGCCTTTTGTTATTTAAATTAGCGGATAGAGGACGTAATGAGCATGAAATGTTTCAAATTTATAAACCTTTATTATCCCACTATGAACTAAAAGTAAAACTAACATACTAGCCCAAACGCTCGCCAATAAATTTATGTGTTATCCCTTGATTCATTCGCGTGTTTGTGCTAAGATTGGAATTTATGCACGCCTAGTATGTATTAATCATATGGCGCATACTTTACTGAAACAACGAGATACGTCACGTATGCAGCGTTAAATGTGCATAGTTTGCATTTGAATAGGACGTATTGTGCAACAATGAAAATTCAACGTATAATTGTCAGCTGTTGCACTTTAAGATTTATTTTTAAATAGGTATATTGATTGTTTCATTACTTGCTACCGAAATTATTTCCACATATTCCAAATTGTTTTATGATAAATGTTAAACATAAGACTGAAAATGTTGAGAAAATCATTGTAATTGTAAACTGTTAAAAATTATTTACTTTTGAAAGACCCAAAAATACAGCCAAAATATTATTGTCTCAAACTTAAATTTCTACGCTAATGCAATTCAAATTTTATTTGTAATTTAAGAAGGTTTTAAAACTTATATAATTCATTATTCAAGAGCAGCCTTATTATAATAATTCATCAAACTAGGCACGTGTGTGAAGTTAGCCCTGCACTTTTTGATTTTTAATTTTATTTTAATTGTGCTATATTTGTGCCGTGTTGTGCCTAAATTTAAAGGTTGGTAACTTTACGCGTGCGCACAATAATTTAAAAAACTTTAATTTTTGGTAACCCCGCAGTTCCCAAATTTTGAACTTTTTTCATTGTACTAGATTGTGCTCAGTGTGTGATAGCTTGTGCCATAAACATGCATTGAGCACAATTTTTTTTCTTATCAGTACTGACTTGTGCCATATTCTGAAGTTCGAATAAATTTGATACACCCTTCCACTCTGTTGAAAAAAATTATTAAATATTAAATAGTATACAACAATAATTATTTTTTCGATGAACCTATTAAAGCCCTACGAATTGTGCTAGCTGATGATAATTAATATCAAAAAAGAACATCAAAACAATTTGACAAACTATAAGTGTCTAAAAAACTATGACCAAAATTGGCGGGAATAAACAGAGAATTTGACACTTTCGAAATTTAAAACACTGTGCTCGATTAATAGAATAACTTTCTCTAATGTCAAAATTTCATACCATAACTCATTTCCCTAATATAATCAAATGAAAGAAAGTAGATTTTAGAATATATAACGTTTATATGGCAACAATAGTGAACCACAGTAGATAATTGAATTCTACGAATTGTACTGACTTGTGTTAATTAAGATCACAAAGGATCATCAAAAGATTTGGAACATTATAAGTATCTAAGGAATTTTGGTCAAAAGCAACGGGAGAAAATAGATAATTTAACATTTTCGAAATTTAAAACATTGCTTACATTATTTTTATATATTAGTACGACCTTACTTCAGTTAATGCATTATGTATTTATATGAAGGCTCTCTGATAACTGGCCGATTCGAACATAAGAACATAACTTTTACTTCAAATATTTTATTTTATTTTTCGACATAGTCTCCAACTAGCTCGATACACTTAGTCCAACGTTTTTCCAATTTCAATAGGCTATCCTTGTAGTACGATTTATCAAGTCCTCGAAAATATGCATCAATTTGCCATTTAATTTCCTCATTTGATTTGAATCTCCTTCCACCAAGCAAACTTTTCGGGTTTGGGAACAGGAAGTAGTCACAGGGAGCTAGATTAGGAGAATATGGTGGATGCGGAAACAACTAGTAACGCAGTTCATGCAACTTCTGCTGAGTTTTCCATGATGTGTGTGCTGGTGCGTTGTCATGATGGAAAAGTACTTTCTTTATTGCCAAATGTGGTCGATTTTTCTTTATTTTAACCTGCAATCGATTCAGTAATACCACATGATAATGTCCTGTGATTTTTTTTGCATTATAAGATAATCTATGAGTATTACACTTTGTACATCCCTAAAAACAGTCGCAAAAGCCTTTCCAGGTGATGCAACCACTTTTGCTTCCTTAGGTGCACTTGAACCAGCTTTATCCCATTATTTTGATTGTTGGTTTATTTCAGGTGAGTAGTCATGGATCCATGTTTCATCTACGGTTATGAATCTACGTAAAAATTCATCTATATTACGTTGAAACATCGCCAAATTTTGCTTTGAAATGATCACACGATTGCGTTCTTGTACGATTGTAAACAAATGCGGCACCCATCTTGCTGACAGGTTTTTCATATGAAAATGTTCATACAAAATGTTACCCACGCATTCTTTTGAGATCTTTACGATATCGGCTATCTCGGGCACTGTCACTTGTAGATATTTCAAAGCGATATCATGGATTTTATTGATCATTTCTTTGGTTGTCACTTCGATTGGCCGACCTGAACGATATTCATCAATTGTGCTTATACGACCACGTTTAAATTCTTCTAATCAATAAATCACAGTTGAATTCGCTAGATCAGATGTACTATAATATTTATCAGGCTTTTGCTTTGTTTCTTTCCCGGGTTTTCTGCGCAAAAAAATAATGTTTAGTCAATGCATCAAATTCGTTTTTATACATTATTTTAACACAATTACAAGTTATTCGCCTTTTATGGCTGTCAAAAAATAAACTGAATAACATATAGCGCTAAAAATTTTCATGTAGCCTACCAACAGATTGTATTTGACAGAAGTGAAATACATTCAGTGATTAGTGGCACCATCTCTTGGAAACCGGCTAATTATTAGACCGCTTTCGTAAGTTTATTGCAAACAACTGTAGATCTAATATTCATAATTATAAGTGTTTTTGGTAGATGCAACACATTTTAACTTATGACTAATTACTGTCATTGTAAATTATTGCTATGTGTAAGTGAAAGCAAAAGCAAACATACTATTCTTAGATCTTTTGTCAGTTGAACATTGAATAGTACCAACAATACCGTTAGGCAAAGCTATTCTATTCATCCACCACTGTTTTAAATTTCGAAAATGTTAAATTCTTTGTTTGCACCCGCCCTTTTTGGTCAAAATTCCTTAGACAATTATAATGTTTCTATTCCATATTTAACACAGCTACATATAAGTTGATTTGCCGATTTACGGAAAAACTATCACCAAGACGCTCCATAGTAAAAGTGGTTAAAATGTGCATACTTCTTGTTGGAACATAAGATTATAAATTAAGATTTATTATAAATTTCAGCAAAATAGTTTGCATGCACATGTACTTTATATTTTTGACAAATATATATATATATATGTAAGTATATAGAATTAGTGGAACAAACCTTACAGTGGCGTCTTCTATCTTCTTCTTGATGAATAATTGTGTGATTTTATATTATCAAATCTAACGCCTTCAGGTAAACTGTTTCAAGAAGGACTGCTCAAAAAGTAGAAGCTATATTCTTCAATATTTTCTCATTAGTTCGTTGATTACTTATAGTAAAGATAGTGCTAAATATGATCGAAATTCTACTTGTGATGGGCGTCGATTATTAGCAATATTGTAAATTTTCTATAAATTTACAATTAATCAAATTATAAATAGTCGCCACCACCATTATTCTTTTACTTGAATTTAACAATTTGTTATTGCAATTCGATTTTTGTCACAAGAGGTCATAAAACCTGCTGAAATTTTGCATCAACTAACTGCACTATTCGCTGATAATACCCAATGTACGATTGGCAGAAAAAGTTTTTAAGTAGCCGAGAGTTTGTGCAAAACGAGCGTCATACACCCCGGCCCCAGAGAAATATTACTGCGGCGTCCATTCGTGCGATCAGTAATCTGATTGAACGCAGCCAGTACCTTACAGTCAGGATTATGGCTGTAACGACCAGGACAACATTTGAAAGTATTCCGTCAATCATTTTGACTGAGTTGAATTACCGAAAAGTGTCGTCAATGTAAGTTTCTTGCATCCTGACAAAACATCTGAAATCAAATCGTCTTGCACACTGGTAAAGGCTTTTAGAGCAATATCGAGCAAAAGAGGATGATCTTTTAAGGAATATTGTTACCTGTGATGAGTCATTGGTACATCATTATTCCCCAAAATAAAAACAGACGAGCACAGAGTGGTAACAAGCACTGCATTGAAAAGCTAATATTCGTCTTTCCACAAGGAAAGTCTTTGCAACCGTTATTTTGGGATTGCAGAGGAGTTCTTGTTACAGATTTTCTTCACGGGCAACATACAAATAACGCTGAATACTACTGTCAGATATTTGATGAAATGCGCTGAAAAAAGCGAAATGTACCTATCTGCCTTAACTAGCGAAGAATTGAAAAAAATCATTGAGGACACACTCGAGCACCCACCCACCATATACCCTAAATTGGTCCTCATGTGACTACCAAATTTTAGGACCGCTCAAGGAAGCATAAGGAGGACGCAATTTTGCAGCGACCGATTCGTAGGATTATTTGTGCGGGTCTGGTTAAAGGCGCGGCCAACTTCATTCTTCGATATTGAGGTTATAAAACTTCCAATCCAGTGGGAAAAATATGTAAACACGAGTAAAGGTTATGTAGAAAAATTAGAACTATTAAAACGTTTTTATGCTGTAATGATAAATGTTTTAAACAAAAGTCGGTTTATATTTTATTTGCTCGCGTACGTATTTCGATATTTTCAAATTACTAGAACCGTACTAACATTAAATAAGTCGACATTTTTAAGGAACAAACATTATATGATATATTTTCAGATTTATAATGTAATAAATTACTTATAGATTATTTCAGAGTTTTAAAACCGATACAATTCTAAATAAACACGTTTTTTCAAGTTTCTTTATATAGAAATGTTCTATAAGCTCTACTCTAAATAAATGTATACGTATAGCGCAGAATATGGTAATACTACAATTTTGAAATTTATTAGAGGTACTAGAGATTTGGGTTTCCAAATTCACCAAAATGATAATGCTTAATATTTGCCTAACCACCGCAAATTGCAAAGTTTTACATATTAAATTCATATTATATACGTAAATAAGAACCACATTTAGTAAATAATCTTTCAAGGGGCTTGTAAAGTGAATAAATTAAAGACTTTCATAAAAATGTCATCTGTGCTGTGTTTGCATTAAACATTGAAATAATAATTGATGTTACGTTTTTGAAATACCTTAACTGTTGTTGTTTCTTAATGCCATCTGGTGTTAAGTAGTAGAAAGTATTATAAAAAATTTTAATCTCAATATTAAAAAGATTACACGTCTTATAAATAGCTGCAGAAAAGCTATAATGTCGACATCAGATTTCTGCAGAAATCATAGTGTTACCATTTATTATACTAGGAATGTGTATCCGTTAATCTTATAAAATCAATGTAATAACCATTGTTACTGATTTATAATCAATCGATTGTAACTTATCCTGTTAAATCGCTACAACCCAATCTTATTCAATTAATTAAATAATTATAATACAAATCTGTATATTATTTACGGTACTGTGATCCCGTATAACTTGTGTCAGTTATGTAATAAATGCTTCAATAATAGAGGCTCTGGGAAATTGATGTTTTATTATTTCCCAATATTAAATTATATTTAACTATTATTTGAAGGATCGAAACAAAATTATTATAATTATATCTATTTTATCTTACAGTTCAGATTAATTTAATTAGAATTAAAATGTCATCTAATAAAACGATAAGGACCCTTGTTATTGACATTTAAGGTAATCTCAAGGAGAAACTGTTAGAGGACGCTTTTGTTGAAATTATGATTTGGTAAAATTGTAACAGTTTAAGTTCTACTCCTAATATTTATTCGCCTAATTTAATTTTGGAAGCAACTGGTATCGTTATTTATTCGATGTAAGGTTCATTTAATTATGCTAGTTAAGGAATTCCAATAAACAAAATTAATTTTTAGATGTTTGGATACCGCCGATTTCATTCGCACCTTTTGTTGCGGCACTTTTCAATGTTGAGAAGCGCGAATCGAAGTAGACCGCAAGTCATCTCAGGCATTGTCATACGAGTGGAGTGTGTGATAGGTTGTTAAGCTTGTGCATTTCAGACACCTGTGTTACAAACGGGTGTCTTGTTTACGGGACATAAAGTATCTCGGACGTCATTTTTGCATGTATTGTTTATGAATGATGGTCCTCGCGCACAAGGGCCATTTTCGATGGGAATTACGACGAAATAAGGGCCTTCTAAAACTCCTAGGATATGGCCTGCGTCTGTTTATGTAATCTGCTGACCGTTGGTAATTGTTTGATTTTCGTTTAACCGTAATTAATATTCGATGGTAGTTGCTGTTTATGGTTCATAAGTTTGAAGATAAGAAAACGGAAGTTACGTTACTCGAACATCAACCGGCTTCCGAATCTGTTTAGCGTCCATATAACCCTGGGACCACTTGGAGGCTGTCTCTACGTTTTCTAATAGTTCCAACCCAACCTTTAACTACCCGAAGTCCCGCTTATGAGGTAGCAGACGCCTAATATCTTGTTGTAGAAGGTCAGTGACGAAATCTTTGCTTTACTTTGTGCCATATACACTGTTTATTTGTTTTTATACTTTCAAACATATCCTTGGAATTGGTTACATACGATGTAAGTTATTTAAAATTCACTTATGTTAATTTTATATAAAGTTGTGTCAGTAACGCAAAAGTAATTTGATAGTAATTAACATTATTAGCGTTTAGGATAATGAAAGGTTTGTTTATGATTTTGCTTAGTTTCATAGAAGATTGTAATTGTAAAAATAATTCTTTTAGTCGGTTTACAATTTTGGGTATTTTTAATGAATTAATTACTTTTGAATGTTTTATTGTTGGGGATGGCGTTAATTCGGTTTTTTGCAACAAATTCAAATTAAGTGACTTTATTTTACCCAGTGTCAATTTTAACTACGATTATCCGTACAAAGAAATACTTATTTAAATTACGTTAAAGGCACATACGACTCGTTTTCGAAGGCGTTATAGTAATTTCAGAAAACATTCTTGCAAGCACCCTGGAAATTTCTTTTGCAATTGTTTCATTAGTACATTGTTGGAGTCTGTAACGGTTTAAAATTCACTTATAAATTTTCTATAAAATTGGTATTGATTTAATACATTTAATTGGCACATATAAATTATGGGAGTTCCGTTTGTGTGATTTCAGACAATAAAATCGTTCATTATTATTGTTATTGTAAATTGTTTGAGTACCGCTGTCATGTTGGTCACGCCTCCGGCGGCACGCGGTCTCGTTTATTGCGC
>JAHWXV010005941.1:0-14342 GCA_024586415.1 Phrixothrix hirtus | reverse complement strand
CGAACCTCACACGCGGCGGGCGAGTTGATAGTCTTAAACATTTTGAAAGCACAGCACAGAACCGTACAGGTTAGCTACAGAGCTGAAACTGAGAACAGTTATTCCCGAGGCATGCTGGTACACGACGCATGCGCTCGTTGCGGTATGCGCGCAAACTACTAGTACCTACAACAAAACGGACCTTACTTAAAAAACACGCCTCGTATTTTCAGCTGAGCGTAAGACATTTTTTGCCCAAACTATTTTGTGCGAAGTGTTTTCTTAATTATAATTTAAAGGTTTGAAAGAAAATGTTTTTTCTAAAAAAAAAAGGTGCTCTTGTTCCATATCGTTAGCTGCATTTATTTTTGAGAAAAACGAATATAAATTCTATACTTCATTTTACTTTGCGCTTGAAAATTAGTCAAAAAATAACCTGGGCTGTAAGTACAAGTTAAAGCATGTATAATAAGAAAAATCAGGCTATGACTATGTTTTCTGCAATAACTGTGTCAGTTTTAGAGAGCACATGCCATTCTCAGTATCAAATGTAGGAAAATATCAGCATTTTTTTGTTTTCTCTTTATATTTTACGTCTTGTTGCTCGTTGAATTTTTTGTAATTTTGCAAGAATTTTGTTAAATAATTTTTCTTCATGACTTATTGAGTGTTAGTAGCGTGGTTGCTTACATAAACAGCCAAAATTCTAGAATTTTCTGTCATTTCATTTAGGAACTAGTAAATAATACCTCATCATATTATTAGGTTAACCTTGGCATGCATTTTAGAGCGCATATTTATAGGAACATTGTTTCTTATATTGGCAATATTTTTTTGATATTTGGTATTTATGAAGTCGACTTTTCCAATAGGCATCGTACCACTCGTTTTTTGGAATGAAATTAAAATATTCTTTTATAACGATGCCAATCTCTTCTTCTTGTGTACCGGGATACTGTGACAATTTTTTGTCCTTCCTATTTAATAGCTTTCACCGGTCTAGTACTTCTGAAGAAAACTTGAGAAAACCTTTCTCATTATACATAGATCCTCTTCAAAAACCATAACGTACAAGTTCTTTAACTTATATGGAACCCAATGTAAAACAGTTTTCTTAGCACTCACTTCTTCATGAACGTTTATATATATTGCTGCTGATCTAGTACCAAAAGCCGCCTCTATCGTTTGCTAGGTGCATCTATTATCATTTTCAAACCACGGGCCATATTTTTTGGGTTAATGCATGAAGTGGATTATGTCCCTTGCCAAATTCTCTAAACCACCTATATGTAGTATGATCTAGGCACTCAACAAATCAATGCAAGTTATAGTCAATACTATTTGCTTCAAACCTAATGAAATTAAATTTCACTACATAATTTTATGATTTTCTTTGTTACATTTCAATCATTATAAGACCATAATTTGTATTTGTAATCAGGTTAAAGTAAAATTTGATTTAAGTATAGATTTATGCTTTGTAGTAAGAATTTATTTATTTCATTATATTTTATTTTATAACATTGACCATACCTACTGATTATTATGTCAAGTTATTTGTATAGTTTGCCATTAGTAGAACAACTGCTGTTAATATACTTTATTTCCTTTTTCCTTTGCTTATTTCTATTATTTATTAGTGCCAATTAATCTTAAAATAGTTGTTTTTAGAATTACTGAATTTTTTTTTCTAAGCTATTATATTTTCATTTATACTCAATATAAACATACTATAAATTTAATATTTTTATGATATATGATGTGTAATGACTGGTTGAATGTTTGAACTTTAGCCCAAGACGATACTCCAATATCAAATGCTTAATAAAGACAGACCGATTTCAAAGTCATATAAGATCACAGCTCTTATCCCAACTGCACAATTCTTAACATTACAGCTATCGTAATAGCACAAAGCGTTTTTTCTTCTATTTCTTTTTGTGTAGATTGTTTAGGATGGATTCAATACAATCTAACTTACCAACATACCTCTACAAGTTGACGGTACCATGAGAATAGGTGAAGCCTACTGTTCTATCTACTACTGATAGATGTTAATATTATACGCGTTGTTCCAGGAGTTTTATCTCTTCATTAGTATGTAGCAGCAACCTAATTATCAGTTGCACACATCTAATAGAGGCCCCATTCCAACATGCTTGGTGGTTTCCGATTCGATGTTAAGATACCCTAGACCACTCTTTATAATCCTAAGGATCCCATTTTGACCCACAGTGATCAATACTTTGGCTTTCAAAGCACCCCTGCACCATATTTCTTCCCTGTATATCAATATGGAATTAATATACCATCTGCAATTTTCTTCTTCGTGGCCAATGGAAGATTGCTGACCCAGCAAGTTAAATAATCCTATAACTTGCTGTAATAGTAAATCATTTTCTAAGTTTAATGTGTTCTTTAACAATATATTGAGGTAAATAGACATGTTCTTGCAATTGTACGCTTTGTCGATGTTAACTATTTGTGTATTTTCTTTTGAGAGAAGTTTATTATATTTGTTTTCTGAGAGCGTATACCTATTCTGCTCTTAAATAGCAATTTCTGTATATTTTATCTCCCCATTACTAAAGCCACAAGTTCGTCAATGTATGTATATATAAAAATAATTTGATTATGTAAAGTCTGCCAACAGGATTAAATTTTATTGTAACAGCTAACACTTTCGTATATTTTTAACCCTAAGAAAAATACATCATCAAACTTAATCACGTGTGGGATAAATGTTTTCTAATATTATATTTCGTAATTTTTCATTTGCTCAGTTTATTAAACTTCAAATATTGTTGATTGTGAAACAAGTCTTGTGGATTAAATAAATAATAAACTTTAAAAGAACAGTCAAAGTTTAAAATTAATTTGGACATCACATTTAAATTCAGCAAAATTAAAAATTGCTTAAAGTAATTACTACAACTCATATTTATATGCAATGCAGGGTTTGTAGGTATACAACCTCTAGTACATTGTTAGGAGGCTTCCTGAGCTTTTTAAAGCTCTCTAAAGAATTTAAACATTTTCACCAATTAATTACAGCATGTTCTTCAATATCTCAATAGAAAGTTAAAAATGGTGTATAACATAGGATGGCTGCTATTTTGAGGATGAGTATCATCCTCAAAATAGTCTGCGAATTTGGAACACCCCATGTGGGGTGTTTGAACAATATGTGCTACAAAAATACAAAAGTTCTAAAGCTTTTCACATGTATGACTAAATATCACTAAAGAATAAGTATATTTAAAGCACCATTACATAAATTCCGGAAAAAAAAATTGGCATTAAAATTGAAAATTATACTCTGACCTGGAAGAAGAGTAAATAATAAACTAGCTTGGCAGATAATTATAGATGATGTGCCTATTAATTTTTATGGAATCATAGAGGGAAATGTCAACCATATTATTTCAATATGATGCTTTATTTTTATTTAGCTTTAACGGATTCACCATGCTCTGATAAAATTAAAAAATAAAAGACAGCAGGGAGTATACAGGGGTAAATAGATTATAATACTTAGTTTTTCATGTAGTGCACACCCTACCCTACCACACTCTTATGAGCATTCTCATCTGGGAGAATAAGTCTGATAATTAAGAAATGCCTATTATGCTTAGCCATCTGCAGATTGCTGTCATTATATTTTGCTTGCAGCAGAATGATTCCATTTTACTGAAATTGTTTACACCCCTATACAGAAAACCCATAATATTTCACCCATAACACTCTCCCTACTTCTGGTAGGAACAGGACAATAATAAAAACTGTTCCATCATAAGACAATAAAATTTTGAATGAAAATTGTATATTTTAAATATATAGGATGCATAAAAATCACTTCTCATCGAATAGTGAATTATTATTATATTTGCACTACTCGTGCAGTTTTTTTGTTTTCTCTTTTTTAAACTGTTACTAATTTCACCATCAACAAGCATCAAAAGAAAAATCTGTTCTTATAAAATTTCTATATACCTTCATGTTTTGATAGCATTACGATTTTGTGAGCATTCCCTCACCCAGAAGTTACATAGTGTGGTACCATTATTTAGAAAACAGAAGTCCTAGGACTACTATGTCCAAAATTTTAAAAATGGATTGTATATTAGCAGACACAAAAGATTCATTAATGTTAGCTTGAGTTCATTATTCTAGCTTAGGCTTCTTTTTCCATATTTCATATATTAGCCCATAAAATCATAATCTACAGTCAGAATGATGTTCTAAAAAATTGACTACCTAAATATAATATCCAGTGCTTGAATAAAATTCTTCAAACTAAAGAGATTTTCAGAAGGCTACTTACAGATTTACAGAAAGCCAAATACAGCTTATAAGGAAATAAGTTAATTTTTTTTGCCCAAATCTTCTTATGCACTTGCATTAAAATAATGATTTCATTCTATAATTATTGCAATAAAAGTATCTTCACTTGTAGAGGATGAATCGAAAGAATTCTGCAAGGTTCAAGAGAAATTTATCATTGGCAATATGATCAATGATAATATTAGTCTAAACCTAACACTGATATATCTCGCTCTTTCACCTTAACTATAAGTAATATGTCTTTTCTCATAAAGACAGACTTCAGGAGTTCCTTTTAAATTCTAATTGAATTTAATGGGCTTGTAAAGAGAGTAAAGATGTTTGATATGTATGTGATAAATAGTTTTCCATCTTTGGTGTCAAAATAGCATCAGCACCTGCATGAGTCCCTATATTAATCTTAAACATCCTTTCTTGCAATTCATGTTTTAATTTTGTGACTAGCTAATAATTGCTAAGAACTAAATCTAGCCTGTAGAGTGGCAGATTTATTTAAACATGCATTCTACGTCAAGCTAGATTGGTAATAACTGCTATGTACATGGATATATTGTTTTTGCAGTGTACTAAAATCTCAAGCCGACTTGCTCCATCTAATGTTTATTTTAAAGAATTTTTGTCTTATGAAAAGTTTTGGAATGATGACTTCCACAAACCAATCATTATCATGATTATCTTCCTGGGTTCTAAATTTCTTGCCACCAACTTTTATAATTTAGCTGATTATTTCCCAGCTGAATATGATGACAATATCCAATACACATAATTCAAACTGTTTTTAATTTGCACTAGGATGGAAGAATTTGATCACCACACAATAATCGATTTTAAACATTTCGAATCAAGGATAAAACCAAACAATCTACAAAGCAGTGGATTTATGCATACAGTAACAATCAATGTCAGGGTTTCAACCACTTAAAATTAACGATCCAAAAACTTATGGATATAGTGTTTTGTCAGTAACAAAACATTAAGGGATGAAATTATGCCTCAAGAATTGGCAACAATAACTAAAACAACTAGAGTACATTCATAACATGCAGAAAATACAAAATTTCGAAAGTCATTGGTATAAAACATTATATTTATGCCCAAAAAAATAATCAAAAAATGAATTAGATAACAACCATACACATTGAATATTTGTACCTCCTTTACAAGCCCACCAAGTTTTATTACAATCAAGAGAGGCACCTAAGACCCATACCCATTTAATTTTACAACTGTATCATTTGTAGAAATGCTTTCCTCTTTTACAAATTCTAATTTTAGTATTAATAACTATTTCGTTGATTCTGTGAATCATCGTATATAAGAAGAATTTGTGTGTCAAGCCCTAATCAATACTGATTTCTAACTTACCCAAAACAGAGTCAGAGTTAAGCAATTCGTCAGGGGTGGCAAACCACATATTTCCATCCCCAATCCTATTATTGCAAGCTGTATCAGTTTTACAATATGCTTTGAAATTATGTGGAAACAAAAACAGTCATCATGTAAGGATAACTAAAATTTACAATAAATACTTTCATAGAAATAAAATGAATACTATATGTAGTCAATCATTAACTACCAACAAAATTAGTTTTTCTAGAATTAATTCTCACCTAGCTTATAATAAAAGTATGCAAGGCTCGGACATTATGATTCAGACATCTACAACATCTGCAACAATTTTATTAACAATGCAACCCTTGTTTGCTACAAAAATGTTTATGATTTCATCATAGTTGATTATGGCCGCTCTTTTCTACTCAATAGATATAATGCTAAAGTCAGTTAATTTCTGCTACCCCATTGTGCTTCTTAAATAACTTTTAAAAAGTTTGAATTTACTGAAACTATTTTCACCTAAAGCAACTAAAATGGGAGGAGGGTGAGTAAATTCCTAGTGCAGTTATAATATTGAGATATGCTTCTTCCAATTTATTTTTGTAAATTAGACTCATCATAATTGATACCATAGGGTTTTGCAAATACATGATACTTAAAACTTTCAATTTCAGATATAAATTCTTCTTTGTTAAGACTTCTGTAATGTATCTGCCAATTTTGCTGCTTTGACTTTTAAATTGTATACTTCAATTTTGTGAAGTTGAACACCACTTAAAATACAAACTTTTTATTAATGTGCTCCAGAGCTTTGAACTTGTTACTCAACTCCATAATTAATCTGTTAATGACTTGTAGCAGAGATATTTTAAACAATTTTTGTAAACACTTAGAGACTTCATCTTCACACAGCTCATCAGGCATTTTTTTCTTTTCATTTTTTCTGAAAACTCCACCAATACATCATTCTGGTTTGCTATAAATTTAGCCTCAATGATAGCTTCAGATGGAGAAAAATCTCTGAAAGTTGCAGAACACCCTGAATGTTTCGAAGAGCCTTGTCTATCGTAAGCTCTTCTTTGTAGAAACTATAAATTTTGCCACCCCCCCTAAAATCTGCCACCTAGAACACATGTTCCCTTTAGCCCCCCTTAGTTCCAGGCCTGCCCAAGAGATGTATAAAAAAATCCAACGCCCATGGTTGGAAATTAAACTTAAGACTAAATCAGTACTAGACGATTACTGTAACTCTACATCGCTTGCTTTCTATGAAAAAATACAATTTTTTAGATGTAACAATTTGGAAAATGTTGAGCTCATGCATTAGTCGCTAAATCTAAGTAAACATTTTCTTGGAATAATTTTAACAATCTTCTCTTTTTTTGTAATTTAAGGAATAAAAGTTACTCCAATCTTAGATATACAAATATATCCCACAGCAACATAGCAACAGATCAAAAATTTTAAAAATGGCATAAAAATGTAAATACCAATGTTTTAAGAGTTGAAGGCGAGTTGCTTACGATACATTTTAAAATTAGGTTAAAACACTTAGGCGCATACTCTTTAGTGTAGATTATTTAATTTAAACATAAAGTTATTGCTGAAGTACTTATATAAGCTTGATAATAGTGTCTGGTAGTTAATTATCTTTCTCCTAACTGTATTTGCAGCTTCCTAAAATACTGTGTGCATGTAATAATTGTGCCATAAAATTTGTGCATATCAAGATACCTAAAGGTATGTGCCTAAATGTTCCTTCCTATTCATAGTAATTGAAACATAATTTACAAATTTTATAATAATTTATATATGATGTTTACTATACTATTGTTTTCTTCTGTTATGGCATAAAGATTTTTCAGTAAAATAATTTTCATGTATTTTATTTATTAAACATATTGAAAAACTTCATGTTCAGTATTAACACTACCACTTATGGTTATGAAATCTCAAGTGTAAAGTGTACAACATGTCTTTAACTTTAAGAATACTGTTATTTGTTCCTAGCTTTTGTTAATATGTTTCTATACATTGTAGAATAAATAATTATAAAATCTATTTTTTTAAAGGAAAGGATGAATTTCGATAGAATTACTAATTTCCATGCTGGCACCCAAGTGTAGATCAAGTTTTACTACAAGAGTGTTTTATCTATTTAATGTATAGGAAATAATATTTAGTAAAGTAAGTTAAAAATATAATTACCTCTAGATTAGAGGCAGATTCAGAAAAAGTGTATAAGGTGAATATTTTTTGTATGTTATATAAATTTAGTTTTTATATTATGATGACTGAAAATGAGTCTGCCTCTAATTTAAATTAAGTATGCCTAATCTACCAATTATTTATTGGTTTCAGTTTATAATTTGTTCCATAAGTTATATTTTCAGCTTAGTACCTGTACAGTCATAAGATTCATATCAAAATTAATAACAGCATTTTACTAACTATTCTAAATATGCCCCTATAACCCCAACAGGTTTAGTTAATAACATGTAATATTTAACGTTCTTCTTTTTCTCTGTTTACCATATCGATTTTTATGAATTTATCACATCATTTCTAGGTTTTCTTATATAATTCTCTATACATAACTGCAATTATTCCATTTTAATACTACAATATTTTTAAATTAATTATTAATTGAAGTCTTTCAATGAGGTAAAATTACATAAGTGATAAATAACGATTAATTTACTCCTCAGAAGATGTCTATGTGTCACTAGAAAAGTGAGACACAATGTGTTTCATTTCAATAAAGCTAAGGAAATACAATAAAATATCTCACAAACAACACATTTTGCAAAACATTTCTAACAAAAGCTACTTGGGTTTAAGGAATACATGAAATGATAACATTTTCTTTGACTTGAGTCTCTTCCAATGATAAGGTCATCTCAAATTCAAGGACAAGTAAACATTTGAAAAAATCAGTGTGTTTATTGTCAGTAGCAGTCGGGTCAGACATTTTAATAAAAATATGTTTTACTACATAGCATTTCAAAGTTACAACATTTGAGATTGATAATTTTGTCATTCTCTTTATTTAATATCAGGGAGGATGTTTCCCATTCCCCCATTACTTTTCTGGGATAATTATATGGAGAGATCACAATCCAGTATGAAGTGTGTCATGTTTTTGCACAAATTAATAAAAATTAGAGTAGTAAGTAGATTTATGGTGATATAACCTAATTATTTTTGAACAGTTACTTTAAAAGGAAACTACCTTTTCATACAGTTATTTGAATTTGTAAAAAGGACAAAGTATTTTATTTATATCCACACAAATGCTAGCATACAAAGCATTGATCATATTTTAATGCTAGATTTTTTGTAATGCTTGTAATACATTTAATCCATAAAAAATACAACTGTAATGGTAAATGCATGATTCTGTCACTTTCCATCTGTAATTTTTTTAAAATAAAGTTTAATTTATCTTTGTACGGTGCATTTGTTATTTTATACTACAGGTTTACTTAAAGCCATACTGGAGCCATTTTTACATACACCTCACCAAATAAATATATTATATAAATATCTCGTCACATCAACACAATAACTGCAAATTCTGACATGCTTTATCTTGATTTAAATACATTATGTTTTTAAATATAGTTGATAACATCTATTAAAAAAATTTTTTGAATTTATCTTCTCCATCCTATAAGACTTTGTTGAGATTTGGAAATAAATAAGTCGGAATATACTAACAAAGAACTAGTTTAACAAAGCAAGAAAATGTTGGAAAAACCCATTTAACTTAATTAATTTTGTGTGTTTTGTAATTTCACTATAAATGTTTCACCGATAAGAATTTAGTTCTGAATCTCTTCTCTAAAGGTGGAAATTTGCTGCATCCCAAAAATTGCAGCTGGTAGTTTTACTCTAAATAATTGAACATTATCCAATTTGCATGTAAGGAGTTCCTATGAATCAATTAGTGGACAATAATTTTATCCAACAATTCCAGTTTATCAAAATGCTTAATCATTCTGTAAAATGATCAAATTTTTCGTTTGATGCCAACAGACATAGCATCTACCCGCAACATTTTTTTGTTGCTGAAACTATGCTATTTCGAATAAATCAACACTAAATTATGTCTTTTATTCATATTTCCAAAAGATCTCTGAAGCATTTAAATTCTTTAGATCAGGTACCTACATAGTTTACTTGAAATTTTGTTTGCGATTTTTTTCCGCTGCTTCTATTCCTTTTTTATATTTTAGAATCATTGCTTTTATAAAAAGTTGTAACATCTTTGCATTTCAGATTAATTTCACTTATTTGATAGTACATAAATTACATTTAAACTTCAATTCTTTAATAATGATAAATCATGACTAAGTAATATCATTGGACTGTGTTTCATGAAATCAGTCACTTGTCAAATCAGTGACAACTTGCTGTTCGAACTGAAACCAAATGATCAATTTTAACAATTTTGTTTATTCAAACTGAAAACGGTCACCATGCAGCATAGTATTGCTTTTAAAATAATAAGATGGACCCCTTCTGAAGAGTAAATAAATTGAAGCAAGTGGAAAACGGTTAGAAATGTAGAATAAAAATGATGACAGGTCATTGCCAAGGCACTGGATTATTCAGTAATGCCATAAAACTTTGTAAAAACGACTATTCGAAAATAACTGAAAGTGTGGTAGCTTTCACTTTTAAATAAGGAGCAGAATTATAATATGATTTTCTTACTTTTGTTTCTTCTAACACATAGCTTAGTACAAGACCTGAGTGTCAAAACAAATTAACAGATCTTTGATTACTAAACTTAAATAATTAGCTTTCAAATATATTTTAGTTAAAAATTGAAAACAGTTAACTACATGTCTAGAATAAATAAATAATTTGAATAGTAAAAGTTATGTATATAAGCATAGACCATAGCAAAATTAAAGGTTATTCGATCCTAATTTTGACTTAGGTATACCGTAAGTATTTGCCAAAATGTATCTTGTATGAATTGTAAAGTTATATTCTTTTAGTGTTTTTTGAATAGTCTGTTAAATAAAACCATAATTTGTTGACTGATGTTCCAATTAAACGTTACTTGTCCATAACAGCTGATAATATAAGTGTAAGTCCTATTTAGCAATCGTTATGTTAAGCATTTCACAATATCAAATTATTACTCGTTAAATTTTTTAAATAAATGTATATACATGTATACAGTTGTTTGTATTATTATAAAGTCAAAGTTACGCTCAAAACAATTCCTAGAAACGAAATTGGAAAACTTGGGTTTCTAAAATAGATACAAAATACTCTCTATTAGCATCTCACTTTTGAACCCTATATTCCAAATGATGTTAGTCGAGCTTATTATCCAGAAATAAATTTTAACAAGCAACTTTACCAGTCCCAGCATACAAAAACAATAAAAAGTTTGGAACAGTTGGAATTCATCAAGAAACTGTGGGTAAAAATAATTCGAGAGAAGATCCAGCAAATGATAAACAAATGTTTGTCCAACAACAATAACAAGGGAAACTTATGAAAAAGATAGTAAGAACTACAGAAAGCGCCAATGAAGGCTTTTAAGGAATAGAAAAAAGAGTTTGGCTGTATGTTTATAGAGTAAAAAATGATGTAACAGCAAAAATGATTCAAGATTATATTGCTGATAAAGGAAGCAATACACATGATAAAATAAGAATGCAAAAAATACCACCTGGATTTAAACAATTTGCAGTTTTTGGTCCATTTGAACTTAAGAATAAATGTATGGTACTAATTTTTGACCAAAGGGAATGAAAATAAAAAGACTCAACTTTACAAAACATCCCATTCTTTCAACAAGGAGTGAATTTTTCAAACAAATAACAACTTACACATGACAAAATCTAAAAATGATCATCAGCATAGCACCGTCTTATGCATCTCAACAGAAAGTATTAAACAAAAATCGATAATGGTAGGAACTCTTTTGTATGACCGAACACTGTTACAACAGCAACAAAATCACCAAATTACACTTTGATGGCTTTACACTAGCTACTCATTACTGTCGTAGCAACACAACATGAAGGTGTAGCCATATATTTTTGTAACGTTAAGGTCTTAAATATGCATGTATAAATTGCCATTTAAAAAAATTCAATTTTATAATTCTGTCTATCATTTACCTAAAAATAATTTTAATTTATTGTTAGAGAAAAAACTGAAATTCTAAAAAATTTGTAGTGGTATGTGGTGATTTAAATGTAAATTTTTGGAAGAAATTGAAAACAAGCGAGTAATTGAACAACTTTTATTATCTTATAATTTAAAGCCCAGAGTTAGTTAAATAACTAACTTTACAAATATCTCTGATGATGTTTCAAATGTCAAGGTAAACAAGTGTTTCATATCTGATCATTTTCAACTTCCAAATTGTATGTTGATGGAACTTCGCATTAGAGTCTTATTTTTTTAATTTATTGAAATGCTAATGATGTTTACCATTCCACAAAATTTCATTATTGTCAGATTGCCTAACTAATTATAAACACTTTGCCTCTGACCAACCTATTCTTTCTCATGTCACTATCACAAATACATATTTAAATTGTCATGCAAGGGTCTATGTTCAGCTCATGAAACCATCCAATAAATTTTGAGCTGAATGTAGCACCCTTTGATGTTTCATCGAAATATCAACTTTAGATAGAGTTGTGAGCTTTTTCGGGAACATGCAATGGCATTTGGCTAATTCAGTTTTATAATGTGGATGTTAATTGAGTAATTTTCAGGCACACAATAAGGTTTGGCTTGTAGTTCAGTTCGATAGTCTGGATACAGCTTAGGTGATAATATAAACATATAAACTATGATACACTTTTTATCATTTTGATGTAACCTTTCATCTTACAGTCGCAAAATTCAAAAGCAATAAGAAATCATGAATAAATATATAATTAAAACAATATTCTCATGTTAACACGTTCACTGCTACAAGGTATAGATTGCATGCTCCTGCGTACTGAAAGCATTTTTATTAATACTTTTAAGATTTTTGTACATTAACTGCCTTATTTTTAAATGTTTCTTAGAATGTTACTTGATTAGGGCCTTTTTTATTAAAATCCCATAAGGTGCATCCTGAGCATTGCTTGCTATTTTTTATACAACAATGATCAGAATACATACTGTATCTGTGGTGTATATTGCCGCTGAATTGACTTAAACATGTCTATTTCAAGAAAATATTTATTTTAATAATATTCTTCTTTATATAATTTATAGATAAAGTTTATAGCCCACTTCGTAAATATGTAATTGTAATATATTTAGTTGTATATGTATATTGTTTAAATGTTACGCCGCTGTGTGGGAGGTGAAATAAAGAATTATCTACGCACTTGCATGCAGCGATAACAGAAAAGGCTTTGATAGAAGTTAATTGGATATTGTTATTATATACTTATACAATAAATTATTTCTTCCCAGCCTTAATACCATTATTTAATTAAGTACATATCTAAATTAAGATACGTTACAAGTGGCAACGAGGATGGGATGCGATTAAAAAAATTTTTAATTAAAATAAAAACTGATATAAGTTTTAAATGGCTCAAAATAATCAAACACCGCCGATGGGTCAAATAATAGATAATATACCTGAATTTAATCCACAATTAAATTCATGGCCAGCTACTAAAAAAAATTAAATAATTTCTTAATGTTAAATAATATTACCGAAGAACCTCGTAAACGTGCAAGTTTGTTAAATAGTTTAAATGAAGAAGCTTACATATTAATTGCTAATTTATGTATGTCAACTGAGCCGGAAGATAAAATCATGGCAGACTTATTTAGCATACTCGATATGCATTTTGAACCTGCAAGATCTGGGTTTACTGAGCTAGAAAAATTTTATCAAGCTAGGAAAGAAGCAGAAGAATTTCTTCTAGACTGCACTGCTAGGGTATGTAGCTTAGTAACATTTTGTAGGTTTGGGGAACATTTAGCCGTATGCCTGAGGGATAAATTTATTATGAGCATCGAAAAAGGATGAGTTAAGGATCATATCTTTACCGAAGATGTCGGAACACTCATCCTAAGTCGTACATTGGAGATTCCACAAGGTATGGAAGTCCTACAGCAGCGAAGGAATTCTTATGAATCTGTAGAAATGCAAATCAAGTCAGAGGCATTGGATATCAATAAACACTGTGTGCAGCGAAAAGGTATTAAATCTAATAACCCATCAAAATTTAAGAACGCGAAAATTAAATGTATGGTATGTGATTATAAAAATCATGTGGCTAGTGAATGCAAATATAAAAACCTCACTTGTAATGAATGTGGACAAAGAGGTCATATTCGGCCAATTTGTCAAAATAAATCTAAAAAAACCCCTTACCGCGGAGTGAATCAGAATGCTTCATATAATCAGTTAGAAATTAAGGATGATGATGTGGAGATAAAATTTTATTCAATATATTCTGTAAGTAATAACAAACCTTTTAAATTAGGAGTTGAAATTGAAAATTTACAAATTGATTGCAAAATTGATTCAGGTGCAGCTGCAACTGTTATTTCTCAACCATTTTATGAAAAATATTTCAGACAGTTTCTGTTGCACAAATGTGATGTTACATTGGTTAATTATGTTGGTTCTAAAATTAAACCAATGGGTTTATGTAAACTAAATATTACATATAAAGATAAAACTAAAC
>JAHWXV010005930.1:0-10165 GCA_024586415.1 Phrixothrix hirtus | reverse complement strand
GCACCTGATCTTCGACATATTTCAATTACCTCAATAATTAATAAATAGTTATGTTTTTGTCAGTAAATCACTTTTGAAAAATCTGAACATTATAGCTACACATACTGATGTCAGCCGTAGAACGATTAGAAGGCTTACTTTGTTTGTTGCAGAGACTTCGCCATGCCTACTAGAATACTGCCGAATCTGGCGGAGTTCCATCCCCAGTAGGGATTTTAACGTGCCAAACACCACATTAACATGGGACCTACGATTTTAATTTTTATCCGACAAGAAGGCATGTGTTTTAAACTTTTCCCCGCTGAAAGATTTACCGACATCGATCCGATTTAAAAACCACATACTTATATTTTGTAGACCATCAGCGTGTAAGTAATTATTTTTGATTTTTTGGAAATTTAATTTTCGATTATCTTAATTAATTGATTTTCACGTTTAAATATATGTAACTACACTTTATTTTTAGTATAATATTAAATTCATTTTAATTTTTATTCCTGTTATTTGTTTTTATTAACTAATTATTTCTGTTTTATGTGATTTATTATAATCACAATTAATAATAAAACTTTTATTTTTATAAGTTAATGTTAATTTTGATGAACGGTTGCAGTTTATGTATAACATAATTTGTTATTTATTTTAACAGAAAATATAAAAAAATTAATCAAGAAATAATTTTAGAAATCAATAGATATTGAAAACATCGTTTCTCGATTACCTGTAATACATTTTTGCTTTACCTTACTTGTGTCGACTTACTAAATTAGTTAATCCTCTAGTAATCTGTTATTTAACATAATGGAATATGACTCTCTACGAGTGTATTGTAAGTATGTAAAATGGGTTGCCTATTTTCTATTTTATTTCTTTAAAAACCCATTTATCGCGCATTACATTTTGTAATGATTTTTGATTAATTATATGGATTTAGCTTTTTGTCGAAACTTGATGTCATTTTTTACATCAGTGACTAGCCAGTGACGAAAATATATTTTGAAAAACGAATGAAATATAAGATCTATATTGAATTTTAAAATTGAAACTATATGTACTTTGTAGCAATTAAAAATGTATTAAAAAATATAAAATTAAAAAACGCTTTACGTCATTGTCTTCTTAAGACATTGAACTATTAAATGAGCTATCGTCCCATCTTTCAACATAATATTCGTGGCTTATATTATGACAGAAAGATAGCATATTTTCTGCATCACGGATAGTACTGGTGCACCCCAATGATTTGAAATTAATACATGCAAAGTATACAAGTCCTGAATTAGTGGAAGCTAAATTTTTGATTTTTACAAAGTGTCGTGTCAAACGTTTTTAAATTTTGATAATTTTTATAGCGTTTTCTGTACTTCTTGAATAAAAATATTTTATAAACAAATTGTTTAATGATGTTCAATTAATTTAAAATATCAGTTCTTTAATGCTTCAATCACTGCTGAATCGTAATTTCTTATACTGACCAGCTGATCTTTGATCTTACGATTGGATTTAAACTTCCTGATATACATGAAAAGAATCTATGGTTTATGCTAGAGTTCCAAACTATATTGGTTCCACTCTAAAAGTTTATATTGTACAGCAATTTTCAAATTTACAACAAATTTTCTAAACAGTGTAAAATATTAATATACCTTAAAATACCTTAATATACCTTAAATGAACGTATTTTAAGTTTTAGATAGATCTAAAATGTAATAAAAGGTATGAAATAATTGTTAAAACACAAATGTAACCCAATAATATACCGGGTGGCAAACAAGTCTGTGATATTGCAAATAACTCAAAAACGGTTTTATAAATTTTTTCGAATATTTGCTGGCCGAAACAGTAAAAAATTCTAAATTTAGGGGAGGAACTTTCATTCACGTAGCTATACAGGGTAACTAACAAGTATGGTCAACTTTTTATTTTTAAATGGAATACCTTGTATAATTTTATGGATGTTGATAGATCTCTTTAGGACAAATTCAACTATATACGGTTTATTAGGTCTATCTGTCGAAATTACAGATTTATTGCAAATTGATGTTTTTATTTAAAAATTTACTTGGCTATGGTAATCTAATCACATTAAAAAAAAACTAACCCGATTATTTTAAGCACATCAATTGTACCGGTATTTTTTCTTAGAAGCATTTTTAAAAAGCTTTGAGGATAAAATGGTAGCTTTAAGCGAAAAGAAGATATTCAAATTTTGATGATGATCGAATATGGTGACCGTAAAAGAACGCAGGAGGAGTTATCCAATTTATTTAATCAACTTTATCCAAATCGACCTGGAATAACTCTGTTTTGCGTAAGCAAGGTGGTGAAAAAGTTTAACCAAATTGGTAGTGTTAAAGACGGACCAAAATCTGGACGACCAAAGATAGCAACTGTCGGTGCTAAAGCCCAAGATATTTTGATTGATGTGCAGGAAAGTCCCCAGCAATCATCCAGACAGTTAGCGTCAAACCACGATATCTGTCATCAGTCAGTGAAAAATTTATTTGAAAGTGAGAAAATTCGTCCTTATAAAGTCCACTTAGTACAGGAACTTTCCGAAGATGACTTCGATCGAAGATCAGAATTTTGCGAACGCCTTATGGAGACATGTAGTGTTAATCGTGATTCTGCCAACAATATTCCGTTTTCGGACGAAGCCACTTTTATGTTACATGGTTTTGTCAACAGACATAATTGTAGGCATTGGTCTGCAGTTAATCCACGATGGATGGAAAAAGCTCACGCTCTAAGGCCGTAAAAACTAAATGTTTGGGTAGGCATTATTGGCCAGAATGTGATTTGTAATTTTTTTATAGATGGAAATTTTACATCAGAGATTTATTTAGATTTGCTTGAGCAACATTTTTTGCATAATTTGGAAGCTCTTTATGCTGACAGGGGAAGTATCTGGTTTCAACAAGGTGGTGCTCCAGCACATTTTGGTTTCCAGGTTCGACAATATTTAAACCAAACATTCCGAATCAATGGATAGTTCGTAAGATTGAGATTGAGTGGCCTGCCAGGTCACCCGATCTGACCCCCCTAGATTTTTTTATGAGACCATATAAAAAATAAAGTTTATAAGAACAAACCGATAAATACTGAAGATCTAAAAGCTCGTATTGCCGCTGAAATTCAGCGAATTCGCCAAGATGTCATCAGAAATGTGATTCAGGGATTCCGCGACAGGCTTGCTCATTGTTTAGTCAACAATGGCAGACATTTTGAACAACTCTTGAAATATTAATGTTTATCTTGTTATTCTTGTTATGCTAAGTTTTTTTTAAGAAGTTACTTATGTAGTAAGTTGATTAAACTAAAATTTTAAATAAAAACGTTAATTTGCAATAAATCTGTAATTTCGACAGTTAGACATAATAAACCGTATATTGTTGAATTTGTCCTAAAGGGATTTATCAACATCCATAAAAATATATAAGGTGCTCTAAATAAAAATAAGTTGACCGTACTTGTTACTTACTCTGTATAACTACCTGAACGAAAGTTATTCCCCTAGATTTCATTTTTTTACTGTATCGACCAGCAAGTATTCATAAAAATTAATAGAACCATTTTTGGGTTATTTTTAATATACCAGACTTTTTGCCATCCGGTATACATACAAATTCACATAACCAGAAATTGTATTCAAGTAGACGAAAGTCGAATTTGACAGCTATTAATTCCAATACCATATAATTCACAAAATACGTTTACTGTGTATTAATTCACAGGATTTTGAAGAATGAGTCTTACCCAAGCTTATTTGGTCTCGATTAAATTTCCATATTCCAAAAGAAGGCATGCTCTTCGAATTTTTCTGCGCTGAAAAATTTACCTACCTCGGTCGGTTTGAACTCGCATCCCTTGAACTTAGAGGCAAACATGCTAATCACTCCACTAATCTAGTACGATTTTATAAGATTTACTAGTATTTAAACAAATTAATCCATGTATACGATATCAATTCTATAAACTCGACAAATAACTAGTAAATGCCGTTTTGACGACGTTATATGATTCTTACTTGACCACATCAACCTGCTAGCCTCGACTGGTGTAGTGGTTAGCATGTTTGTCTCTACACATAAGGGACGCGGGTTCAAACCCGATCGAGGTCGATACATTTTTCAGCGAAGAAAAATTTAAAAAACATGCCTTCTTCTCGAATAAGGAAAGTAAAATCGTAGGTCCCGGTACGTTAACAATTCCTCCAGATTCAGCAAAATTCTAGTAGGCATAGCGAAATGACTAGACAAGATGAACATAATGTCCCAGCCCATTTTGCAGAAATTATAAATTAATAAAATTTATTTTTCGGGTGAATAATACTAAGACGATATGCTAACAATCGAAGAACTGACAGCGGTTGTTTCGGCACGTTTACGTGGTCAGTCATTCGAGGAGGTCAGGGAGACGTTTCGTAGAAAATTTGAAAGAGTCTCCAACACGAGGAAATCTCTGAAAACTGGTGAACAAATTTCTGCGCACCGGATCTGTACTCGATGAGAAGCCTGCAGGTCGACCATCGATAGCGGCTGACAAAGTAGCAAGTATCCGTGAAGCCATTGAGCGAAGTCTCAGTGGGTCAACCCGCCGTCTCAGTCGTGAACTTGCGTCACCACAACCGACTGTATGAAAAGTGTTGCACTATACTTTAAAAAAAATCATACCACATCCAGGTTCTTCAGAATCTGGAAAGCACGGCAAGCTGTGTCCTATGACCTCTGCGAGGCTGCAGAACACGATCAGTTAATGGCTAACATCCTTTTCAGCGACGAAGCGACTGTGGACCATCATAACTGTCGTATCTGGGCCAATAAACAACCAAATGCTACTATCAAATGGGAACGGGATACACCCAAGGTGAACGTATGGTTTGGTTTCACCAAACAAAAGGTCTATGGGCCATTCATGTTCGTGGAAAAAACCATCACACGCGACAAGTATCTTAACATCTTACAACTGTTCCTCAAGCTCAGTTACGGGATGATAGAATTCTTGAATCCGTGATCTTCCAACAAGACGGCCCACCACCTCACTTCATGTTAACTGTGCGCGATTACCTCAATTACATATTTCCAAACAAATGGGGAGGAAGAGGATCTACACGTCTTTGACCATCTCGTTCTCCCGATCTTACTCCACTTAATTTCTTTGCGTGGGGGTTCATCAAGGAACAGGTCTACAAAACTAAGGTTCCAAATGTGGCAGTCCTAAAACAACGCATACGACAAGCATGCGAAATAATAACCGTGCAGATGTTGGAAAAGGTGTTTCGAGCTGCACTCAATCGCTGGCAAACTTGTTTTGAAATTGGTGTACAATAGGTTGAAATGTATTGAAGTACTGTACTGTAATACTGTAATAAATACTTTGTTATTTAATTATTTCTGCAAAATGGGTTAGGACTCTATTCACCTTGTATAACAATTCTAGTCCAAGAGGGCCAAGAAAAATTGCGCATCCTGAACCTTCAGCCACAAAAAAAAACAAACAAACCACACCAACCTGATGGAAATAAAAATACACGGTAATTTTATTGCAATGCGCATTGCTGTCGAATTTATTTTTTTACGATTTCATATCAGCGTGCTTCTTCAATCTTTTTGTATTGGTAAAACTGTACTTTTGCTTGTAATATGACTGCAAAAACAAATTAATGTAAGTACATGTTTTTTGTAAAAACAGGCGTATGTATTAGGGTACGCACTGTGACTAAACGTCATAACCTCACTCATTGCATATGATTTTAAATATAATTTATTTTTAGATCCTTTATGGAAAATTAATTATACAAGGCACTTAATAAGAAAGGAACTGTTTGAACTCGTTCAAGGCTTATCTGATTTTGAAGTACTTAACGAGGATGCGGACGGCGATGACAGTTGGTAACAAACTTACGTAGCAGGAACAAATGAGCGCGACTATCAGGAATTATCTGATGAGGAATATATGGCAAAGAAAGAAACTGAGACGGTTGAAGACGAGCCAGTTCCCGAAGTTCACTTAGATAAGTCAAGTAAGAGGGAGGATGTAAAAAAGTACTGCCAACAAAATAAATCAACTTCAAAGCAAGGCATTGCTCGGCGTAAAGATGTTACTTATGTAACTAACGAACTTATAATTCTTTCAGCTTCTGTTCCTTTTTTGCGAATACTTTATAGATAAATTACTTTCTACAAATACGACCAATTTATTTGCGTTTAAAAACAATATTCAATTGAAACCAACGAATATGCCAGAGTTAAGAATCTTCGCGGAAATTCATGTTATAATGGGTAACTTGACTTCCTTAGAACAAGATTTTATTGGAATGGCAAGTTATATTTTCCACTAACATAAGATAATATGGCATATAGCCGTTTTTCAAACCTAGGGGATAAAATTTACATTTTGTGGAAGTGGACGTTAAACCAATAATAAGGATCGATTGTGGAAAGTCAAGCCACGGTAAAACACGATTAGAGCTAGATGTTTAGAGCTTCATTTGGGTGCACATATTTGCGTTGTCATATGAAGCCTTACCTATGGGGTATTATTCCCACTTTGTGTGGTTCCAGTGGTATATTATACGATTTCATTTTATACAAGGAATCAACCGCAGAGTTAAACGAAGATCAGTTGGTTGTGTTTAGCGTGGGTACTTCGGTGATATTAAGCTTTCATGAAGAATAAACAAAATTAGTCATCAACTCTACTATGATAATTATTTTGCAAACTATAATTTAATGCAATGGTTACGAAATAAAAATATTTAATCCCATTCTTAAAGCATACTGGTCCCAATAGGACACCTAGCAAGCTCAGGACGGCCATTTGAAAGGGGCCCTGGAAAGTGATGATGGAAGTAAACGACGAATGCAGTTGGTGGTTCCAAAAAACAGAGTATCGGAAATTATACAACAGCTGCATGATGGTCCATCAGGAGGACATATGGGAGTAAAGAAAACTCTGGAAAAGATCCGTGAAAGATTTTATTGGATGAACTGCAAGGACGATCTTAAGGAATGATACCGAAGATATCTAATATGCGCCTCTGGGAATGGTGCACTCGGAAGGCGAAAAGCATCGATGCGGCAATGTAATGTGGTAGCCCATTTGAAAGGGTAGCCATCGATATAGCCAGTCAATTTCTAGAAACCGAAGCAGGAAACAAATACATCCTAGTTGCAATAGTCTATTTTAGTAAATGAACTAGAGCATACGCTCTACCTAATCAAGGAAAACATTTTGAATCAGCCTTATTCCAAAGTCTCTGCCCGCTGTTAAAGATACGCAAAACCAGAACAACTGCTCTTCACTCGCAGTCAAATGTAATGGTAGAACGTATGAATCGAACAATAGGAAAATATTTGTCAAAAGTTATCTCGGACCATCAAAGAGACCGAGACCAGTACTTACATCTGTTTCTGATGGCATATCGATTAGCTGTACACGAAACGTTAGGGGTTTGGATGGCTAACCTTCTTCGGCAAGTTTTGCAAGTGGTTTTGCGATGTCTGCAAATCCACGTACAAATCGACGATAGTAAGTGTATAACCCCAAGAAGCTTCTTAATTCATATTTATCTTTTGGTTGCGGTCATTCTTGTACGGCCTCAACTTTCTCTGGGTCAGCTGCCACATCTTTTTCAGTGACTACATGACCCAAGTATTTCACCTTATTTTGAAACAAGTTGCACTTTTCCGGACTAAGTTGTAGATGTGCATTTCGTAGTCTTTAAAACATCTCTTCGAGATTGTTTAGGTATTATTCGAAGGTATTTCCAATAATAATGACATCGTCTAAGTATATTAGATATAGTTGCCAAGGAAGTCCTTTTAGGATCAATTCCACTGGCCTTTCAGACGGTGCTGGTGCATTGTACAAGCCAAAAAGCATCATAGTGCACTGCTAGAGACCAGATCCAATAGAGAATGTTGTCTTTCCCGATGCTTAGCTTCCATACCGACTTGCTAATATCCACTTTTCATATCTAAAGTCGAAAACCATTTGGAGCGGAAAAGCGTGTCTAAAGTGCCATCAGTTCTGCATAGAGGATAACTGTCCTTTTTGGTCACATTGTTTAAACGACGGTAATCCACACAAAATCTGGTGCTACCGTCATTCTTTTTAACCTGTACAACTGGCGATGCTCAAGGACTGCTGAATAGCTCACGGGCCATGTCCTTGATGATCTATTCGGCTTCCTCTCGTTTGGATAAAGGCAGTCTTCTTGGTCATTGACATATTGGTTGAGCATCACCGGTATCTATTTTGTGCATCACAACATTTGTTCTTCCTTTCAAACAGTCAACCCTGGCAAATATATCGGCATATCGTTGGATCAACTGACATGCTTTAGCTTTTTGCTCAGGAGACAACTCGTTATAAAAGGATTCGAGTGTAGCATGCAGTTTAGATAAATTATTTACACGCACAACCTTCTCACTAACTGTTGTGTAATGTACTACAGATGAGATAGGTGTGCAAGTCCCTAATTCGGTGCCCTTCTTTAGCGTTATTTAGCGGAAGGTATTGACATTCATCAAGCGAACAGGTGTTGTTGCTTGGTTTAGATCAACGCTCTTCCAGTTAAAATTTTACTACCAATACTTATGTTGCTGGTTCCTAGAATTCTTATACATCCTACACGGAAGTCTTCATCCGGTTGACCCATAACTATTATTTCACTGCTTGGTGGTAAAGTCACTTCTTCGGTAATAATTTCACCATGAAAGGTTGCATGATTTCCTGTAGTTGTACGTAATCGCAGCGGTGAAGGCAGTAATCTTCCATTCCTAACAATTTTTGGTTTTACTATTGTCTTTGTTGCTCCTATGTCCAGCAACATTTAGCAATCCTTCTTTGCAATTGTTCCATTAATGTAATGTAATAACGATGCTACTTGAATGGTGACTTCCGGGACATGGTTAGCAGAGATCGATATTCATCCCTTTACATCGATTCTTTCTAGTTTTACTGGTGGTTTGTGTTATTGGCGGGACTGACCATAGCCACTTGAAAATTTTTCTGTATATGTCCCCACTTACCACATTTTCAGCATCATAGTTTACGTCTTGTTGGTCTTTGGGCTCGGATTAGTCTTAACACTGTTTCTTCTAAAGTATAAGCATTAGTTTTATCTTCTTCAATGACTCGCACACGAACATGGCCTTTCGATGCCCGTTTGCCGCTTCAAATTCTAGTACATGATCCAATGCATTAGAAAGGACACTAGGACGTTCTAATCGAAGAGCTTGTTGTGTTTCTGAATCCCTAAGACCATCGACAAATTTTTGCACCCCAATTTATTCAATAAAGTTTTCTGCGGTCGTTGCGTATGCTAATCTTACTAGACGCGCAATTTCAGCTTCGAATTCCTGGGGGTGCTCTCCAAGCGTCTGTACACATTTTCTTAATTGGGCACAGTAGACCTGTTGCAGATGTTTATCTCTATATCGCATTTCCAATCATGCAACAAGGTAATTGTAGGTATTCTGTAGATCGTCCGGTATTGTTGTTTGTAGAATGTCTAAAGCATCCCCACGTAGAGCCACTATTAAGGCAGTTGCATTTTCTTCAATGGTCCATCCATTTGATGTTGCGACCGCCACGAATGGTTTGTGGTAATTGGTCTAAGATGTCTTCCCATCATATGTGGGTGCTGTAACGTGTCTTCTAGTACTTGACATGCCTTTTTCAATAACAGGAAAATGTTGAACTTGCGGTATATTTGCTTCGATTGATTGTTCATGAGGAACTAGTGACGCCTCCTTCTTGGGCATGCTGACTTCATTATTTACGATAAGGAGAATAAAATTTTGATGTAGTTCGTCACACTTCTTAGTTACTTTCTCATATTTTGTTGCCATCTCATTGGTAACATCTTCTATTTCTTTTGTTAATTTATTTTGAATTGCATTAGTTGATAACATTTCCTCTTTTAATTTGTTTGCAATTTCTTCTTTTAATGCATTTTGGCTTGATTCAATTTAATCCTGTAATTTATTTTGATTGGATTCCATTTCCTCTTGTAGTTTACTTTAGCTTGCATTAATTGATAATATTTCCTCTTTGTTGGTAATTTCTTCGTGCAATTTATTTTGGTTTGAATTTATGGATACCATTTTTTTTTGTAATTTAGTTTGATTGAATTTCATTTCTTCTTGATTGGAATCTA
>JAHWXV010005911.1:0-11106 GCA_024586415.1 Phrixothrix hirtus | reverse complement strand
AGCAAAATACAGGACATGTAAAATGTGTGGTAATGGCACTGCATTCTTATGTAAAAAATGCACTGGGCCTTTATATCCTACCGTCTGCTTTGAAGCATTTGATTTCAGTAAATAATTTATTATCTTAACTTTTGTTGTTTTTGTGTCAGTTTTGTCCAAAGTTTATGTTAAATTAAGTTATAAAAATAATATAATCTAAAAAAAGTAAAGATGTGTTTTAATATTAAACTAAACATTCATACGGTATTTTATGTGCCCAGTGGCACATAAATTTGCCAATAAAAGAAGGGACTTAAGGTCATCTTACAATTTCAAAATTTAAATTATATACTCAGATAACAACCAATTGTTGATATTTACAATGTGAGCTTAATATGATTAACATGGAATTCTGAGCACAAATGGGTTAATAGTAAACGTACGTTACGCTTTATTATTTTTAAGAAATCCCGATATTGCTTTATCTAATTGCATTGCTGGGTTTCATAATTGTGTCGGTTTGTGTATAATAACCTAAAAAGGAAGTAAAAGATCAGCTCAAAATTTAATAACTATAATAGCTAAGAAATGACTACGGCTCAATATCTGTCTAGAAAAAATGTCTTAAACATTTACTTACGCTAATCAGTACCTATAATTTAGTAATGTATTGGTTTTATAGTAAAAGGGTGTTTTTTTTTATACATAATTTCTTTTCGATTATTGCACTTAGTTTTAGTTTAAACTTCTAGCCGGTTCGCAGCTGTGATGTCACAACAGTGTGCAGAGAGACACACTACGGCTTGTATTATGTTAGATTTCGGTTTGAACCGTATCCTTTTTACCAATAGAGGTGGATAATCTGCTACCCATCACACTAAAACTGCTGTAGTGCAAGCTCGGTCGAATTTTCCGCAATAGCAATAGCCATACGTTGACTTAATGTGACGATTTTACCGACATGTAAATTTGCAATGTAGTCCCAAAGCAGTTGCCTAATTAGGCTGATGGAGCTATATTATTATTTTATGAATTTAGATATATTCAAATTTAATCGTCAGATATATCTCAGGTCTCGATTATTGAATGTATGAGCTAGTTAGCTACTACTTAAATGCACATATTTTCCGTTTACGGCGCTGTATGCTCTTTTAATAACGTTTGGTGAAGTATCGCTCACGACAGTAATCTGATTATTGTTGGTGTGCGAAGGATTGTTTGCGTTATAGACAATGACTTTGTTAGACGTCTGCTTAACCTTCTAGTACTCGCGGCAATATTTGGCACTTAAGCATGCACTCGCGGTCTATAAGACCGGGTTTGTTCCAGTTGTTTATTTAAGTTATTTTGGTTGTTAAACTCTTTTATGTATCACGTATCTTATCTTTGTTTAGAATATTAACGCAAAAAAATACAGATAACTTTCACATATATGTTTATGCAAAAACAATTGTGTTGGCGTAAAATCACGAATGAAACAGCAATTATTTTAAATGGTAGTACTTTGATCTTCACAGTATCTACGTGTTGTTCAATTATTAACATATTAGAAATGTTTATGCAATAATATGCCATTGAAATTTCATTTAGAGTGAAGGTCACATTTATACTCACATATCCGGGTATCTAGTATTCATGATATACGTTTCATAGAAAATTGTAAGTAATATGTTTATGTACCTAAAACAATAATAGATATGCAAAAAAAACAATATCTACACCAATTTAGATATGAAACGATCGTAAACAAATTTATTTTCTTAGTAAACGCTAGAACAATAAAAGTACTATCGGAGTTGTTGGGTCAGCGTAGTTGCGATATTATCACTTACTAAAATGTACTTTTCCCCCTATATTAATTACTCCACAAATCAAGTGTAGGACTCGTCAGTGAAACAGGAAAATTTAAAACATTTGCACTTGAAAAAGTTTTTGTTTGATCGTCAATATTGTTTCAATCAAGTAGTATATGCTATTTTATTTGTCAAAACTAGCACTTAATAGGTAAGCACAATTTCAACCTACGCACTCTTCAAGTCTGACTCGAAAATTTTCCATTACTTCTTTGTCCATCATCGGCACTGCTATCGTCACTTTCGTCTCTATTTGACACCTCCTCACTTAATTTCAACAATCTAGCCTATTGGTTTTCGTAAGCCTTATCTACAATACATTTGAACATAATTATTTATGGAATCCAAACAAAGCAAGGAAAAACTTCTTTTATACCCTAAAAACTTCAAACTAAAGTATGATATCCACAGTTGTACTAGGTCCGCTGGATCGTATTACTAAGTAACTTGATACAAAAACCACTTTCACTCCGCCCGCTGTGTGGGATACAATCCAGCAACGTAGTCCACAAATTTGTGAACGAAACCAAGCGAACCCCCTCTGCTTTTAAGATATGCGTTATTTAGGTTTCGGCCGGTTTACTATATCGTGCATGGGTAACGCAGGATTAATAATAATAGGAGACCAACTTATAGAAATGGTTAAGCGTTATTTTGACAATGTCGTGAAAAATGGGTATTCAAAATGTCATGGTCGCCGGTTTTTTTGTAAAATAGGTTATTTTAAACTCATCCTGTATATTTTTTGATATTATTATTTACGGAGTACCTTTTTACGCATTTCAAATAATTCTTTTTGCTTATACTATTTGATAAACTGTAGCAATTTAATTTATATTGTATTCAATTAAAATATGTAGTAGTAAAGGTGCATCAATTACATATTATTATCAATTATTCCTAATTTGGCGAACTTACTGTTTACTTCTGTCATTCAACTATATTTGTGTTTACATATAAGATAAGATTAGTGTCGTACAAAATATTTATAAGATTTTCAATTACTGTTTATTAAATTTCAGCATCTTATTAAAATTTTTTCGGGTCACCTGAGTATGAAAATCGTGTTTTTGGAAATGTGTGTCTACCTGTGAACACTATACCTCGAAAATGAGACGCCCTTAAAAAAACAAAATTTTATAGTTGGATTTGTGTCCATCGTCGCACGCGACTGCAATAATTTCACTAAAATGGGATAACAGTAATTGCCACTTTACTTTCGTCAGTTTTTGATTTTTCGCGATTTTCTCGAAATCGGCTTCAACAATTTTTATTAAATTTCCTACATTTCTTATATATTTAATACCGTTTGATATAATTGAGGCGGTTTCTCGTGAAATTTTTCGTAACTCGGGTAATTGGAAGTACCTTCACCGTTATCTCTGAATAAAAGAACTATGAAACTAAGAACTGCGGCTAAATGACAATTTATATTTCAGGTCATAACTGCCTTAGTGCACTAAATCCAGAATTTCGTTAAAATCGAATAAAATAAAATCGGAAGTAGCACTTCATTTTTGTCATTTTTAGATATTTTCCGAATTTTTCGGTTTTCGAGATTTTCTTGAAATCGGCTACAACGATTTTTTTTAAACTTAGCATATTTCTTAACCACACAATTTAGTTTTATATTAACCAAGGAGTTTCTCCAATAAATTTTTGAAAATCGAGTAACCTCAAGTACTTGGAGTATTAGTTGTGAACAACATATCTCAAGCACAAATGAACATCTGAAAATCAAACACTATATTTAAGTTTTCTGTCTTCCACAAATAATACAATAAAAATTTAGTTCAAATTGAATAACCGGAAGTGACACTTCATTCTAGCGATCTTTAAGCTTTTGTGATTTTATCGAAAGCGGCTATAACAATTTTTTGGAACGTGCTACGGTTAGTATGCGTTTGACATCCCTTTACTTAAAGTTAGAGGTTTTCCTGAAAAAATTCGACGAAGCAAGTTATTAGAGAAAATCTCTGGAGTTAAGTAGAGTTTTATGTACCCAGTAAGCTGAATGGATGACCGTTATAATTATAGTTCCCAAAATAGACGTAAATAATATTTCAATAATTTGTAGGCATTTATAAATTTGTATATCTATTGACGTTATAGAAAGTCCTATGTTGTCTAACACCAGATTTTTTTATTTGCAATAATCAACTTTTAAATTGAGAATTTGTGTAATGCAATGTTTTAAAGAGAGTTTAGTGTTGCTAAATTATTTTGACTTAATGTAATTTTGAGCAATAGCTTGGTTTTCTTTGCATTCCTTTTAAATTTTAATATTCGTAGATTGCGCGATCGTGAGTCTTACATTTTTGTCAAGTTCTGGGATATACAAATGTTTTTCATTTTGTCATTTAATTCGTGTAAATTGTTTATGATTTATTGTTAATATAATCATGTATTATAGCGTTGTGTTTTATTTTAGAATTTTATTATAGTTTATTTAGCCTTTTGTAATGAAATATCAGTAAGCTGATTTTCAAATTAATTAAAATATTGATGTTTTAAAGTAACATTTTAGATTTTTACTTTCTTTATAGTAAATACATGTACTGAGTTGACGTGTTAAAGTACATTTCAGATTTTTATTTTCTTTATAGTAAAGACATGTACTGAGTTGAACCTAGTTCATTGTTCTAACTTATATCTTTACCGTTTCTCGTTTCATTGACTTTCTCAGTTTTACACTTACACTTATCTACGAATCGATTCAAGTGGCATCCTATTTACCATAAGATAACTATTACCGAATTTTCACGTTTGTAGCACCTCCGATGTCACATAAGCTTTCGAGGTTTTGAACCACCTCGACTCCGACTATCTAGTAGGGTATCTGCCATCTGAGATGTACAACTTATTTACTGTTTTTGTCCTACTATCGTTTTTAACGGTGACGGAACCCTCATAATTTGTGGATTATTTATTTGTTTACTCAATATAGAAAAGCAATAGCTAACTTGTAGGAAATGACATATTTCCTCAACATAAAGTTCAAATCTTTTCATCCTTTACTTAAGTTAAAATACGTATTTTAATTTAGGGATCCGCTAAAATTACAACTGTTATAAAATTTTAGTAATTTCACTTAAAACCCAAATTGTAAGCTTTGATTATGCGATTTTTATCTGTCACCCTATTTAAAACAAGAATTAGTACCGTTTCTTAAATTTTTTTAATTATTAACTACAAAATTAAGCATCAATTGCGTGTTTGCTAAATGTTAATCTAACAAATAAGAGGCACACTTGTGTAAATATTTAGATATTATTTTGACAATATCACAAAAAATAATTATCCAAATTCCCAGAAAACTTGTTTATCTAATTAATATAGAAGGCAATAGCTTGTTTACAAGAGACTCTACATTTCCACAGCTTAACATACAAATCATTCTCGCCCATTATGTTAATCAGATTACGAATCGTAATTTGAAGAATTTTGCTTAAAATCTTTATCGTAATCGAAAACTTTTTCTGTGGCTTCCAAAACATGATTTCATTTTTTCTGTTAGATTATAATTAATTTCAATAATAAGATACAACTTTGCAAAATATTTAGATGCCATTTTTTAGCAATCTAGCAAAAATAATTATTCAAAGTCTTCAAATTCACAGAATAATTATTTATTTAATCACTATAGAAAAGCAATAACTTATAAGAGATTCCGTATTTCTTCAAATTAAAATGAAGATTTTTCTCACACTCCACCTAAATCAAATATTGGATTTTAATTTGAATAATTTAACTTTTCCGTTAGAACTTAAATAAGCACAACAATAAGATGCAAATTTGTAAAGACATTTAAGCTTTATCTTAACAATCTAGTGAAAAATAATTACTCAAAGCCTACAAATGCGTAGAATATTTATTTATTTAATAATGTTGCAAAGCAATAACTTACTTATAACGGATACCGTATTTCTGCAACGTAAAACTTGAATTTTTCTCGCACTTTACCTGAATCAGATTAAATCACATAATGTTTCTATAACTTCAAAATTCGATTTTACCGATCCTATTTCGTTTATTGATGAAGTCCATCTTTTTGTGGAATGTCTATTTATTTAATTAGTGAAAGAGAAGTAACCTACATGTATAATTCAAGTAAATAAGCATTTCTTTCATAATCGTACCTTAAAATTACCACAAACTTCTATCCTTAGGTATGTGTTACATCAAAACTAATAAAAATAATGCAAATAAACTAAAACATGTGTAGTTAACAAGAGCAAAATTTATATTGGACTTACTTAATATTTCAGCTACACTGTGCGCCAAACATACGAGTATGTAAAACGGCCACTTCGATAACTTTTAAAGTATTTAACGTAATACCAATACTTATGTTTTATTTTTGATATAAAAAAAATGAAATAGTTGAACGTTAGCTTGCGACATCTACGTTCAAGAATGTTCTAAAGTAACATTTAAAAAATCTATCTGCAAAGAAAGAGGCAGATTTAAACTACATTTTGAGTAGGACTTTATATTTAGGAAAATCATTTAATACATTCAATTTTCCATAACTATTATACAATCAACTTCATAATATTACTAATATGAATGCCAAAAGTGCATTCAATGATCAGAAGGTATAAAATACTTGAAGATTATGTTCCAACTGCCTTACCTTTTTTAACAGATGTTATTCGACTCGAATAAAGACATTGTTTTATTATAAATATTAATACATAACAAATCGGAAAAGTGTCTTGATGCAGTTATATTATAAGCACAATTAATTTATAATAGTTACTAACTTTGGTTTCTTTTTGTACCTCAAACAACTACTATGTTGTATTAATTCCTAGTAAGTCAAGATTAAGCCTAAGTTTTAGACGAAACGTCGGTGTTTTGTATTTAATTTCAAACACGAAGTTCAATAAATTAATTATGGAGTATTATCGGTGGCTTTTTAGACGCACAAAATATATCTCAAAATACTCAATAATCGTACCAACGGTACCTATATGTGTAAAGAAAGCCAGCGCTTTGATGTAATAGTAAAATAATGACGGATACGATATTTATTTAAGTTTAATACTGAACACTAACAATTGATTATTTCCAAAAATTTTTATTTTATTTGTGCTTTTCTGAAATTTTAGGTAACTTTGTTTGTGAAATTCTATTTAATGCAACAGATCTTTAAAATTATTTACTAATATGCAACTGAACCAATTAATTCTACCTCTCCAGAAAGAAAATATAATTTCAAGTATCACTTCTAATTTAAACTTTCAAACAGAAATTTATTATTTTTACACAGGGTGTCCCCAAAACTAGTCACTTTATGATGTGTAGAGCACATTTCCTTCAACATTTTTTTAAAAAATAATTTTTAAATTTTGAAAATTTAAATTATATAATTTTCTCTAAATCCATTCCTGCCTTAATGTAATTATTAATTGAATAGCAATAGTAAATGTGTACTACTCTAATTTAATACTACTTAGAATAACACTAATGTTTGTTTAGGATATGATTGTAGTAATTTGAACTGCAAAAATTCCCTGACCTTGATCACTTTCTTTAAAATAAGAAAACAACTTTAGAGCGGCCACTACAATTTAATATTCAATTTTTAAACGTATTAATTGTATAATTGCTTCATACCAAAATTATTTGATAAAAACACAAATTATTTGATCTTAAATGCCAGACATGAAATTAATACAATTAATATTCTTTTAGAAGGTGTAACGTAATAGGGATATTGTAAAGCATATAACGGTTTCTTTTTAGTCGAACCAGTAGCACAATTATTTTATAAACTTTACTATTGTAAACAAAATGAACAACTGGAAAATACGTTATATATTTATTATGTTTTGATAAAATCATTTTTTAATTTCTTACCTACCTGTTGGATTCCAGGACGGAAGATTGTGAAGTACTGTTCTAAAATATGTCAGATAAAGTAACATAAAGTCCTTATAACTTTATGTTCTGGAATAAACGTTTCTAGAAAGAAACATATGTTCCATATTCCAAGATAGACCGATGATTAATACACATCAAGTGCAAAAATATTGCTATCCAACATTGCATGCACACTATGGATGGAATTAATACTATAATTGTCAACATTTCAATAACTAAACGTTTTTGAAAACAAGTTCATAAGCAAATTTTGTTCTATAAGTCATAGAGTAGCCACAGTTTTCGTGATATCGGTAACGTTTTCAAGTTGCTATATATTTATTTTCAATTATAGCTGTAAAAAAGTATTGTATATTACGCACGTTGAAAACTAATACATTTTACTAGAAGGATTGCTGAACTCGATATTGCTCGTTCTACAAGCTCCTTCCTCGTAATATAAAATTACACTTTTGAAATTTGTATCATAGATAACTACAAAAATGCTATGTTCATGTATAAGTTTACCGATCTTCTTTTACAAAACGCATTTATCGACCTTTGGGTAAATTGTTGCTTTGAGCCTAAGAAACACCGTCATTGACTTTAAACTTAGTTGTGAGTACTGCTGTTATTAACTAGTATAGAAATTCTTTAAATTATACAAAATAGAAGTAATTTAAGAAACAACATTTGAATACAGGGACGGCAAAATATAGACGCGCATTTATTACTAACAAATAAATTGTACATATTAAGATGTCAAATACTTATAAGCTGCACATGCACAGGTGAGTTTCTGAATCTTGAAATAAATTTAAATTATTTTTAATTCTAATTTATATTTTCAAAGCCTAAATAATTAGTTTTTAATGAAAAAAATACACCTATTAATTTTGTTTTACAGTTTGGATTAAAATATATATTTCTTGCAGAATTCAATTTAAGGTAGTTTTTAAATAAAACTATGAATGATTTTTAAGAAAATGTATTATTCGTAAATATTTTATAACTTGTTATGCACCATTTCAATGTATTTTTTCAAGTCAACTCTTGTAGTAGTTTTAATGCAATGATTCTGATATGCAAGAAAATAGATTTTGCAAAGAGTTTTGTATTATATTTAATAAATCGGTTTAAAAAGCATGTCTAATTTGTAAATAGTAACTATAGTGGTGTATCAGTAACCAATAATATTAACACTTATATGAATAACAGGTTTACTACATGGACATAAGCGTTATGTTATCAGTTGTAGTAGTACCGTTTATGAAATCTGAAATTTACTATAAGTTATTAAACCTATAGTAGGTTTGGAAGTGATCGTGTGTATTTCAGGAATGTTATCAATGGAATTTATAAAGCTATGTAAGGAACTCACATGAAATATTATGATCGCCTAGGTAAATTTTGCAGCAATTCTGTTACAATAGTTGTAAAAGTCAATAATTAGGTCTGATTTACGCTTAAAGATAAAAGTCAAGGGCATAAGTTTAAATTCTTTCAAATAGACCGAAATCAAAAAGGTTTTAAAGATATACCTTCACAGCTATGATAAAATAATTTAGTAATTACTCTAAATGATATAGTTATATAAATAACGAAATGAGACGGATTTATTCTAGATATGGTATGATCTTTCACGGTATCATAATTGATGTTTATATAATTAAAACGAATAACTATATTTGTATTATACGAGGGTATATATTTAATATTAATCTAATAGAAACAAATGTAATCTGCACAGGAGGTATTTGCAGAATTTGAAATGAAATCTGAAGAATACTGAAAAGTTAAATAGTGAAAAGGTATCTACATATTTCTATACCATTTTGATTTAAAACCGTATAACAGAAGAAATCAAATTATGCCAACTATGTGCCTATAAGCTAAATTAACACAATACTATAACTTATAGATACACAACTATTTTGAAATACCAAATAATTCAAGCCCTTAACATATCTCTTAATTTTTTCTGCATACAATACTTCTGCGCTTCCAGATACTTTTTTTATCTCATTTTAACTGTAGTTGCTACTAACTCACTACAGTTTACTTTGGATTGATTGGGTCCTTTGCAGTTGTGCTATTTAGATGTAAATTTGAAAACTTTTCTTTTGATTCTCATTGTTATACAGTTTTATATTCATAGATTTGTGAAATTTGGTGATAGGACCATTTTATTATTAAAATGACACAGTTAAAGTAAAAAATAATATAAGTCTCTATAGGATATAAACAGTTTTTATATAAAACGACAAACATGTAATTTCATGTACGCGCTGTATACATTCTAAACTAATATTCAAATTAAACGCTTATAAACAACTATTTCCTACAATTCATATTCCTTGAACTACGATACTGAAAATGAAAAAATAACGGCTGGCATACTTCTATACAAGAAAGCTTCCGACTAAACCTTGCCTACTGTAGAATAGATCCTGCAGTACTGAAAGTACCCCTTTCAGTTTAGGCCATATAAAAATAAAATATATAACACTAAATCTTTATTTCAAAATAAAAACCATACCTCAAGAATTTAATAATCGTTCCTGAAAAATTCGTATTTATAATTAGTTGCAATGTGAAGTTGGCGGTGAAATCTTTTATAATATGGAATACGTTTTCGAATTAAACTGAAATTTTAGTTTTTAACAGCACTAACATTCATTGGTTTCCAGTTACAAAAATATAACAATATACTTAATATGGTTTCGTAATCGAAGGTTAGCAATAAATACATTAATAGTCTATTTTAAATACTATAATTGTTTAAAAATGAAATTTGAGTCTACAGACACAATCCTAGAGCCAGCAAGTGTATACATAGAACTTGTATAAATAAGGCAAATCATATTACTACGGATGATAAATCAGAAAGAAGTTTAATATTTTGTTTCGCGTATATTAAACATAATTAATCAAATCTTCTAGTTCGTTTTTATTTTTTAGCGAGAATCATAGAAACTTAAGAACTTCAAGGAATAGGTTACAGATTTCTTAATGTATTTATATCAACAGAACCAACAGAAGACTATTTAGTTGTGCATACATGAGACATGAGCAGCAGATACATCTTTGAATGTGTCATAAAATATTTTAATAAATACTTTTCTAGACTGCATAGTTTTCGAAATGCTTGTATTTCAACTTTTGATTCCAAAAATACACGCTAATTGGATGACCACAGTCGTACTGTCACGGTTTCACCTTTTACTGTTAAATATTCTTTATTAATTTTAGTTTATTCATTTGAGTACGCCCTGTATATAGATACTTACGATTTCGTTTGGGTAGAATGTGTATATAATGGGGATATTTAAAAATCGAAAATTCGTTTTGGATGTTTCTATATGTGTAAATTAGTAAATAATTCTTCTTCTTACATTAGTACTTC
>JAHWXV010005881.1:0-12039 GCA_024586415.1 Phrixothrix hirtus | reverse complement strand
TCTTAAGTCGAGGATGCTTTGTCCAAATTTCAGAGATTTCTCATCCTGTGCTAGTTGTGGTAACCTAAAAAGCCGCGATTTGGCTAGGTATGCTATAAAAAAAGAAAAACTACCTTAACGATCAGACCATGTCAAACTTTCCTAAAATGTTTAAGCTTCACTAGTTTCGTCGGAAACAACAAAGCCAAATCTAAATTTGATATGACTGTTTTGCTTACACCACACATGCATGATTGAAATCACTCTCAAGTCAAAAGCGTTTTGTACAAATTTGGGAAATTTTGCATGCTATTCATGATAATCTAGCACAATTACAAAAGTTATTTTTTCGCAAGCAGGTTTGCTAAAAGCGGAAAAAACTACTTTAGCGATCGAATCATGTCAAATTTTGCCAAAATGTTTATGCTTCACCTGCTTTCGTTAGGAACGACCATGGTCTCAATTTCACTTTGGATGTTGTTACTTGCACCACATACACATACTTCGAATCAAGAACATAATACGCTTAAATCAAACGAAAAATTCCTCATCGTTTGCTAGTTGGAATAACCTAAAACAATTACAAATCCTTCTCAAGTATGCTATAAGCAATATAAATAAAAACAATGATCGGATGTTATCAAATTTGGCTTGCTTCGTTAGGAACGCCCAAGCCAAGCCAAATTTGACTTTGTACGCTATTACATGCAACACACAATCCGAATCAAAATCATGACGAGCTTCTGCCTTCACCCTCAAGCAATGTTTTGTATAAATTTCGCATCCTGTGCTAGCGGACAAAAATTCTCTTTTCGCGAGGCCTAGTCAGGTATACTACAACATAAGAAAAACAGCTTTAGTGATTTGGGCATTTCAAATTTTGCCAAAACGTTAATTCTCGGCGCCCTTCGTTAGCAACAACGAAGCCAATCCTGAATTTAACTTTGGACGTTGTTACTTACATCACACACTTAATCCGAATCAAAATCATGATTAGAATATTTTCACTCTAACATCGAGGATGCTCTTATATATTTAGGCATGGTACCCTAAAGCATTTACAAAAATTTTCTTCTCGCCAAATAAAATAAAAAACGTTTTTAGCGATAGAACCATGGCAAATTTTGACAAAATATTACCGTTTCATCGACGTTCGTTAGAAACGAGTCTATTGGCTTTTTTCGCAATAAATTTGCCGTTTCCTAACTTTCCTTAATAATTTTTCTTCCCTCACTTTTTCAATTGTCATTACCATTGCGGTCTGCCGTCCACCATATTGCGTGTACCGCAGAAATTCTTTCATACATCCCCGTTTCAGTCTGAATTTGACTGATTAAAAGCGCTTTGCTTTTCTTTGTTCTATCGAGTGGAAGACTGCACGAAAATTATTTACTACTTACTAATAGGTCATTCAGAATTCCATTGAAGAGCGTTATTGTTTGGCCCTCAATTTTGAAACAAAACGCGTGTTTGAATTTTGCCATCTTTGATCCCCCTTTTTCAACGTGTAATGTGCTGGTGACGAATGCTTTTACCGCCACCTCTCTTCAGGTGTACCACAGACATTTTCTCCTACATTTATGTTCTAGTATAATTTTGACTTTGGATGGTGTTCCTCGCGGCGCAATAACTGTATCATCCGAAATTATTGTTTCTTCAATCTGAAACGAAACACAGAAAGTCGCATTTAATTTTCCATCTCATGGTGACTGATTTAAGATCACTTTGGCCATTTCTTAACCTCTTTGTACCATATTGGTGCCGTATTTCGTAGTGTGCTGGTGACGATGTTTTTAATTGATGTTTCGGGTGTATCGCAGGCATCTTCTCATTTAACCCAATTCTAATCACAATAACTGGAGGATCTCTATTTTGCCTATCTTCAGTGCTTTAGGTAAAATTGGAGGTGTCAACTTGTATACGAAAGTTATTCTCATTGAAAGGTCTAATTATTTTACCCTCAATTTTGAAACAATACCCGTGTTTGAATTTGTCCATCTTTGATCCCCCTCTTTCAACGGGTAATGTGTTGGTGACGAATGCTTTTACCGCCATCTCTCTTCAGGTGTACCACAGACATTTTCTCCTACATTTATGTTCTAGTCTAAATTTGACTTTGGATGGTGTTCCTCGCGGCCCAATAACTGTATCATCCGAGATTATTGTTTCTTCAATCTGAAACGAAACGCAGAAAGTCGCATTTAAATTTTCCATCTCATGGTGACTGATTTATGATCACTTTGGCCATTTCTTAACGTCTTTGTACTATGTTGGTGCCGTATTTCGTAGTGTGCTGGTGACGATGTTTTTAATCGATGCTTCGGATGTATCGTAGGCATCTTCACATTTAACCCAATTCTAGTCACAATAACTGAAGGATCTCTATTTTGCCTATCTTCAGTGCTTTAAGTAGAATTGCAGGTGTCAACTTTTATACGAAAGTTATTCTCATTGAAAGGTCTAATTATTTTACCCTCAATTTTGAAGCGCGCGCGGAAATTGTATTTAAAATTTGCAACTATGCCCTCGCATGCACTGTTTCATTTTGAACTGTGGAGAGTGTTCTCCTCAGAAAACGTCTAAATAACAGTCATAAAGAGGAATATGAGAAAACAGACATGACGACATTGGTGATGTCCATCTGGAACATTAACATTTCACTGTTAATTTTTAGTGGCGGCACATTTTGTATAAAATCGATTTTTATAGTGCAAAACGTTGGAAAAATCTCAAAACTACTGCAAGCTAGTTTTTTCGGCAGCATCAAAAAAGGTTTTTGACTCATTTTTTAGTAGATTCGTTTTGTACGCATTTCACAAACTTTCTTCATTTTTGACACCGACGTAGTGTAGAAAAATAAACAATTCCATACGTGCCAATAGAGAATTGGACATACATAAGCTTGTATGTGTAAAAATCTAATTTTTCAAGCATGCGCCAAACGGGAGAGTGGTTTTCTGATTAATTCTCACTATTTCAGCTTTCCATCTTAAATAAACTGCAGAAGTAAAATAAAGCTTTCTAAAACGTTTGAATCATTCATTGACAAATGTGAAAAAAATGCGTCTCGAGATTCCTGGACTGTAGTTTCGAGCTTTTTATGATCTTTTCAATAGGAATTACTCCAATTTTTGTTGCTCAGCGGAAATATGCATACGTCAGTGTTATTAGCAAATATATTTGTTTATTTCGCTTCGTGTAATATTTCCTGGGATTTTTGGCATTTGCTGCGGAATTTGCTGTTGTAGGCCAAAATGCGTTTCAGACAATATGAAATGGCACACTTCATAGTTAAAATTAGCCGACCTCGCTGATGATGAGGCAAACAGCCCGAAATCGGTCGACACTTCTGGCGCAACAAAAGTGTACCTATTTTTTTTATCCAATACTAGGTGTATGCGTAATTGAAAAAGTAAAAAACAGTGTATACCAGCCTTATCCATTAATTAGAAAAATTATTATTATTTGTTTGTGGTAAAATTCTAGTCAGCCAATTTTCATAATAGTACCAATATTAAACAGGGAAGTACGTTATTATTGAATGCAAATTATCATTTTAATTGCAAATGGTTGACCTTAAAAATGCTAATTATGTTTGTCTGTTGTAAAAGAAATTATATTTCAAAGTCTTAGAAAGTATGGCTAGGTATCGGTGTTTGCTGGTCTCTTCAATTAATATTTAATTTTATAAATAATATATAGGCCATTGCTGATTTTTCAATTAACTAGGCTATTGGAAAATGATTTAATTAAACGGAAATTAATTAATTAATTTTTAGTAGTATTGATTCTAATATTAGCTGCTTACAATGTTATTAAGCTTTGTTAAAATATTAAATTAACACTAAAGGTAGCTTTGATCTTACCTTACAATAGAGTGCTCGCGCTTATTGTTGTATACCCTTTTAAGATATTTAGCTTATAACTCATTAATATAATTATGACACATTTTATTTTTTCGAGTGTTACTAAACAGCATAAATCATAAATGTAAATATGTACGTAATAATAAATGTTCTATCAGAAGATATTTTTTATAATTTGTATGTCGTGTAAACTGGCGATCCACATTTTCATTAAAAATGAAGTTTTAAAAAGTTTGTTAGGCGCAATTGAAATTTATTATTAATAGGTGTTCTGTTATTGATAAACGATAATACCATCTGCAAACAGTTTTATAATAGCGTGATTACATACAGTTTGATTTTTTAAAACAGCACCGTATGCTTCGTTCCTTGTAGATAAATAAATAAGATATTGATTGGTTTCTCAACTACCCATTTAAATAATAAATGTATCACGGAGAAACTGCCGAAATTCTCTTACAAAAATTTTATCAAAATTGCGAGATTCGAACTCGATATTTGCATATGGAACTGGAGCGTCCACTGCGTCATTGTGTTTTTGTATTACGTTGGACAAATAAGGTATCTACCATGTAAATGCAAATACTTAAATCCGATGAAAATTTATTAATAATAAATTATTTTTAAAGGTTGCGACATTTGTTTACAATGCAATTACAGTCGTGTATCTAATTATTTTAATTTACTGCCATGTTCGTTACTTTTTCAAACTTCTACTTATCTTATTTATTTATTTCAGTCTTCCATTTATTATGGCAGAACTATAAATCTCAATGGCCTTACACTAAAGTGGTCAAGGGGATTTAATAATTTTAATTAAATAAAAATCCAACGGTTAATGGTTTTTCTAAGACTTGCAAGTTTAATTGCCTTTTTCTGTATAATTTAATAATATTTTTGTATACACTGAACATTGTTCTGTTTCAGTTCGCCAGGCTAGTTTTTATCTTCTTTACAATATTTTTCCCAACAAGGTCAGATTGGCTCAGATCTATAGGCCATTCCAAAGTTTGATTAAAAAAAATTGTTTTTTTCACATTTTACTAGGTTAGGTACTTGGTATGCATCGACTTGATGCGGTTTAATTAGTGTCAAAGGAGTACAGACGTAAACTAGTGTAACTCTAAACCGAACTCTTTGGGCACATAACTTAAAAATTACACTTCAAAAATGTTGTTTTAGTTGAACAAGATTGATTTATCTGTTGATAAACTTTAGTTTCTCAAAAGCTGTACTACAATTGGATTACATATACATTTATTATTGCGAAGTAAGTGTTTCTTGGTACAAGTTTATTTCCTCACGTAACGATTTGCAATTTGCTGAAGAAAATAATTAAAATTAGTGAAGTATTTCCTGAGAGAATGAATGAAACAGGTAGGTCGCCACCAAGAGATGGCCAGAATTGGCTATTCTCGTAACTGCAATTTCGAAAGACGTATAGAGAATTACGTTATGCAGAAAGTAAGAAGTACTGAAAAAAAGGCGTCTTAAGTTCGAAAAAATAGACAAAGGTTTAAATTTTCTTGCTTCGGTTGTTATCAAGGTCGATGTCAAAAGCGATGAGCTCTACTTCATTGCTTCAGGATAAAGTCAGAATTAGCTGTTCTCAAAATTAATCGCAAAATTACGCAGGGAACAAAGTTGCCAAGACGTATAATCAAAAAAGTAGCGAAAATAAAGTCAATGATGCAAGTTCTTGGATATACAGAGCGGCACCATTATTATAATAACAAAATTACGCAACATTCACGCTGAAGAATTTAAGGCATGTTAAGAGAAGGTGCCGAGGTCCTATGAAAACGAATCAAGGTGTAACTTTTCTTGGTTAAGCCCTTGTCTAAGGTGACGTCAAAAGCGATTATTGCTCCGCTTGATTGCTTCAAGAGAACCTAGGAATTGTTATAAATTCGTTGTGGTTGCACTGAAACATACGCAAAAAAATTATTAAGATAAACTCTCGTTAGAAAACGACATAAAGCTATCTCTCTTTCTTACACACCCATTACTATGACGTCATTTCGTTTAAATACTTTTACCGACTAGGAAACGAAGTATTACAATTTTAATTGAAACAACTACATAATTATATGCCTTCAAATTTAAACAACAATGATTACAGTTTTTAAGAGTTCTGCGTAAGTGTATGTAGACCCACCAAGATTTTGGCGAATTTATTAATAGTTTTGTTGGATATTCTTTTGGGAACGTCCGGAAATGTAGAAAACGCTATAAGTTTGCACTACTTGAAATTTAGAATAAAGACACTTTTTAAATAGTTGGTCGACTGTTTCACACAAAAACCTGAACATGACTATCTATAAAACTACCAGTCTTCGGCCAAACCATGTTTCCCCCAGTCAATCTCCCAAAACACTTATGAATTTTTCGCGGGTTGCGTGGACTCTGTGAACTCGGACTATGCTAGTTAGTAGTAAAAATATTTATTCAATATATCTGGAAGGAATGATACGAGGTTTGGCAACTTCTAAATTTCATGAAGTGTTTTATATTTATTTAAAGAAATACACTTTTTATACCTTTGCTGGCTATGTTGACTATCACGTTCTAATAAATTTTCCGAACTGTTATGATTGTTATAGTAACCTCACAATTATATTTCAAAACAAACACGTTATGATTTATAACTCTACTAGTGCTGATACGAAACGAAGTAAAGGTTTGATATCAAATTGTCGTAATTGGTTGAGAATTGTCGTTAGCGCAAAAAATAGTGTGTGATACACAATCGTTAAGTACCTTAGTACAACAGGTTCCGAAAATTAGCAAAACTCAACCCTTTGAGTCTCGTTTTTCTAACTTTTTCTCGACTTGGTATAAGATACTTGCCGGGCTTCTATCGAAATCTAGTATATTACAACGTTACAAAAATTGTTGAAAACAGTTATTGCAGGCGTCCGAAGAGGCTGCTTTCAGTTCGGTGGTCACGCTTTTCTTAATATTTCCTACGTTTTCAAATCGTTTCCTTTTGAAGACAGTTTTCACTTTGGGAAGCAGGTGCCAAGTCAGACGAACAGAGTACGTGGGTAATCTCTCATCAGAAATGACTTCACACTTGTTTATTTTTTGTTTATTCGTAACACTGTGGGGACGAATTTGCCACATCTTGCGTTTCCCCAAATTTTCATGCAAAATTTTCCGAATCATAGTCTTAGCTCGTAAGCCATCATCCCGACGATTATTCGCCGATCTTTTGCCACAATTTCACCAACTTTTATGGTTTAATCTGCATTTCAAGGGATTGAGGAACGTCCGAGTCTAACATCGTCTTGAACATCTTCACGCCGCATTCGCACTAGTATGACTTATGGTGTTATTACCATACCCAGTTATGTTTCTTTTGCACTTTTTTCTAACTTGAAACAAAATTGAATGTTTACTTGTTGCTCCAAACTACTGATATGCGCGCTACTGTCATGCGCAGAAACTAATAACTGCTCGCTCTTCATTTCACCGCCATCTATTCGCAAAGGTGTGAGTTATTATAAGCTGCAACTTTTGGTTCAACCTCATGCGACTCCAGTGCTACAGCACCAATCCGTCATTAACTTACCAAACCTCGTATGTTTCATAGCAGACGCAAACTTTATTATGAGAAAGGAAATGGTTATACAAAGATTTCCAAAATCATAGTGGCAAAACTATGTAGGGAATAAAGTTACCAGTATTTACGCTAAAGAGAAAGTTTCAAGATTTGTCAAATTAGCAGCTGTAACATTTTTTCTGAAACAAGACTTGGTCTAGGGCTGCACCAAAAGCGGCGACTGCTTTGCCTAATTGCTTAGAGATGGCGTCAGAATAAGTAATTGTGACAATTACAATTTACAAAATAGTGCCTCGTACACTTGAGTAAGCAACATTGAAAGAAACTTTTTCCCAATATAAAGATCAGGATGAAAATTTGCTCTTATTAAACAAAATGTATAGGCCGGTATTTAAAAAATCATTGCTCTCTCTAATTGCTTCAAGGTGTCACAATTACAATTATTAAAATTTACGCTAAAGAAGTAAGCAATATTGAGAGAATTTGCCTGAGAAAAAACTAAGATTTAATTGTTCTCATCTCCGACAAAACATTCAAGATCGTGGCAAAAGAAATTATTATATGTCTAATTGCTGCCGGATATCAAAATCTGTTTTTATAACTATAACTGTAACAGCAAAATAATGTAGAAAAGATTTTGCTACGTACAATTCCGGCAAATAAATGCGTGGCACTACGCGACTTTTTAAATTACCCAATGTAAATTTAACTTTTTGTTTAAAATAGGCACTAGTCATTCTTCAACTGATAACAATCTAAGAATAGTTATGTTTACTTTTACTCTCACTTATTATTAAGGATAATCAATAATGGCAGGAATTATTCAAGTTAAAATGTTCGCATTTACCTAAAATACTTATAATTACGAATATTTAATGTGTAGTTATTTGTAATAAACATTTTATGTTAAGCGTTTGTATAATATAATTTGGCATTTCAAATGAAACTATAAATCGTTTTTAATTTTTTAACATTTTATGATATTCAATTATGTTCCTCAAAATGCAGGCGAATTGTGAAAGACCATTAAAAACGAGTGAAAAGCATTAGATTAAAATTATGTCACTATATAATACTATCTATATTCAATAGGCTAATAGAGGTCATTGCATGTAATCGTAGAATAACAAAATATTTACGTATAATATATCTTTATTAATATAAGGTTGATTTATTTCAAGGTTAATTGATTTTTAGTTAACTTCAATTAATAAAAGCAAATATGACGTTAAAAATCATATTTTTTAAGCGTATGAAACTTACGAATTAAAAATTATCAAATTTGTTATTCTGTTTTCACTCATACCGGGTGGCAAAAAGTCTGGAATATTGCAAATAACTTAGAATTTTTACAAATATTTTCAAGTCGATACAGTAAAAAATTCTAAATCTAGGGGAAGAACTTTCGTTCAGGGCAAGTAACAAGTATGACCAACTTTTTATTTTTAAATGGAACACCTTATATATTTTTATGGATGTTGATAGATCTCTTTAGAACAAAATCAACGATATAAGGTTTATTATGTCTATCTGTCGAAATTACAGATTTATTGCAAATTAATAGCCAACAATGGTAGAAATTTTGAACATCTCTTGAAACATTAATGTTTATCTTGTTGTTCTTGTTATGCTATGTTTTTTTAAGAAGTTACTTATGTGATAAGTCGGTAATACTAAATTTTAAATAAAAACATTAATTTGTAATAAATTTGTAATTTCGACAGATAAACATAATAAACCGTATATCGTTGAATTTGTACTAAAGTGATCTATCAACATACATAAAAATATACAAGGTGTTCCATTTAAAAATAAAAAGTTGAACATACTTGTTTACGCTGTATAACTACGTAAACGAAAGTTCTTCTCCTAGATTTAGAATGTTCTACTGTATCGACCAGCAAATATTCGTAAAAATTAATAAAATGGTTTTCGGGATATTTGCAATATTCCAGATTTTTTTGCCACCCGGTATAAAATATAAGTCATATTGCTTGCAGTGATTAGTGGTTCAAATTTGTACTTCTAAATATTTTTTCTTTGATGCAAGACAACAAATTTACCTGCCGTTATGTATTACAAGGGGTTAAAGTCTAATGCACACTAACAAAATTTTATTAAAGTTGAGAAATTGTCGACAACAGATCTCCGTATTTATTTGTCGTAAGTATACATTTACGACGAAAAAAGTTAGGAATATTAAGAGATCTCAAGATCCCTAGAAACTAGATCAAGGTGTAAATTTTCTTTCCTTTGTTACGATATTATTTAAGGCGCCTACAAAAGCGATTATTACTCTGCGCGATTGTTTCAGGACAATATCACAATGAGTTCTAGTAACTATGATGACAAAATATCTCAGAAAGACGCAGTGGTAGAAAAATTTTGTCTGCTTTCATTTGTTGTATTACGGGAAGAAATTTTATCTGGTACCAAATAAAACTCAATTTTCAGAGGTTTCTTTGATTTAGTTTCCTCAGTTTAAAAACTTACTATTTTGTTGGTTCTTTTTGGCATAATATATTTCTGTTGCGTTAGTTCCAGTGCGGTTAATTATGTATTACAGTAACACTTATGCACATAATTTTATCTACAAATGTAAAATTTTCTTATTAGTTAAACCATGGTTATTGCTTTTCTCTGTCTACGAAATCTTTTATTTCAATTGCACTTGTTTGCACAGTCTTACTTCAGATAGGTAACTTCGTTTCTAACAAACTTACCATTTTATTGTTTTTTATTTATGATGGGAAAGTATCCTAATCATGTGTGATTTTGATGAATTTGCACATTCTAGGCATCCATAAGCCTAAAACAACTATTTCCAAAACATGTCTTGGGTCTCTGTGGCCAAATCTTTTGTGCTCCCTCAAAAAGTAATGTTAGGATTTTTATATTAAAGTTAGTTTTTGACCGAAATTGGTGCACGAAGACTTTCCCCTTTTTTCTTGTAATGCTGCTATCCGAGATGAAGTCTTCTCGGGATTTGAATTTAGTGTTTTCCTTTACGCGACACAATCAGAATGTTACGATATACCGGCTGCCTACTCTTGGGTTTGTATAAGGTGTATTTGTGCATTTACTTTACTGCCCACGTCCAGGCGATCCAAAACTAATGGTGCAACGCGTTGAAAAAACGTGAGCATCACTTTTCCAGCTTTTATGGAGGAGTGGCGGGCGGATCGAAGCGCTGGCATCAAGCTTCGTCTCTGCTTCACTTGTGATCAATGTTTCCGCAATGCGATTCTCTCTCACAAGTTGTGCATGCCAACAATCGTTTTTATGATGATTAAGTATGCTTAACAAGGTCTCGGCATGTCCACCATGCCACACTCATTGCCATACACATTGATACATTGCGGCTCGCTACTGCCCTGAAAAACTGAATCGCAGCTAATGTCATGACCGTATCTCAACTTGCTTCAGCACGTGTACATGCGGTGACAATTGGCTTCCTGACATAACGCCATCTAGCGGCACAAACGCAAAGCTGTGTGTATTTAAATAACGCCGCTATCACAAGAGTCTTACTGTTAGGATAAAAATACTTTAATATAGAGCAACCTTTTCAGTAACATTTTGTGCCATTTTTAAAAAAATCAAAACACGCCACTGGAATTATATTTTAAAAACCTTTATTTGCTATATTTACTTTTAAAATCAAATTGATTTAGAAACATAAAACAACTACTACTTTATGTAAATTAATATTGAAGTATCCTTACATATTTTAAATAAAAATTTGCTTTCCACATTTTCGTAATTCAAAATTAACAAACAGGAACTAAAATGTGTACATACGACGAGAAAGCTGCCTGTTAACTGCAGACCAACAAACCAATTGTTATCCCAGGATAAATATGCTTTGAATTTAACAACGTGCTATTATACTAACAAACCACAGGGCATTGTTATGCTTAAGACTTTAAATTTTCTCTAAGCCATTTATACAGTAATTTACAATTTAAAGGAACAAAGTCTTGTACTGTTTATGATTGAAAAGTATTTACATTATTTTTCATTGAATATTTTTCCAACAATTTAATTTCCAATTCAAATTTGAGATATGTACCTATCTGAATACTTACGATGTGGATTTTTTCATTTTTAAAAAGGTTGCGTTAACTATGTTTCCTCAGGCATATAATTTAACAAAAAATTTAAAACAAACAGGAACATTAATTCCAATTCATTTTTCCCCCTTGTTTACAAACTTGTGCGCCTGTTTTCATGCACTAAAAACATGCACTTATTTTCCCCTATTTTTCTGTAAAATTTTGGGAGACTTTAGGATTTACTTTTAAAAAATATTGTTATCCATAGTACTGAACTATTTTCATATGGCAATTTCCTTCGCAATAACGAGTTGCATGAAGGCTTGATACTCACGGGCGTACTCGTACGCAGCGTTTACATAAGAATGGACGTGGCGTATTTGCACGCCGTGTAAATCAGACTGTTTTTGATCAATTTTAGTCGTTATCAATAAATAAACAGTGGCGGCTCGTGAGTTCTGAAAGAGGGTGGGTACAAGTGAAATCTTACCTATTTTTTGTACATAAAATCCATTCTCCTATTTTTCAAGCCGGAAAAGACGTCAATGACTTTGTTGTCAAAATCCGGGATAGA
>JAHWXV010005868.1:0-11023 GCA_024586415.1 Phrixothrix hirtus | reverse complement strand
CCTTTCTACATTCTAGCCTATGTATGTACATAAATAGTGAAATGAATGACTTGTCTTTCAAAAGGCCTGGTCATGATAATGACGTGTATGAGTATGCGTGAGGGTGTGCGTGCGTGCGTGAGTGCCTGCATGCGTGCGTGCGTGCGTGCGCGTGCGGGAGCGTATGCGTGTGCGGCTGCGTATGCATGTGCGTGTGCGCGCGCGCGTGTTTTTTGTGTGTGGTTGTGTGGATGTGTGTATATGCGGGAGCACACCCGCGTGCATGTAAGTGTGTGTGTGCGCGCGCGCGTGTGTGTATGTGTGTGTGTTATATTTTGAAACTTATCTTCAACACATACTATTTTAATCTAGATTTAACTAGTTAAATACTTTTCATTTACAAAATGAAAATGGATAAATAATGTTTTCAAATAAGTTAAGCATATTTTAAGATAGTAAATGGACTAATATTTATAAAGCTATATGCATTGCCAAAGTGATTCCTAACTTTTTCAACTTTCCTAAGCTAAGCGTTTCGGTTACGGTCAAAACTTTCATAATTAAAATGTCCTGATGACGTCCTACTACTTTCGTCCACTTCAGAATTTTGGCAGATTAAATTTCAAATAGAAGGTTAGATGTTTATTACACTATCTCTTGTAAGCATTAATTGAACTACCCCTTCCTCGTCTAAGTCTAGTTTTGCGAGCCTATTGTTTGAAAATTATACATCTATTTATTATAACGAATTTCTGAAATAACATAGAGTTTCTCACTAATTAATGATATGATTTATACTTAGTTCTATTAGAAACAACTTTAACATTAAATCCTAGAGTGGTTAGGAATAGTATTTATGTTTTATCAAGTATCATTGCATCTTTCCAACATCCCATGTCCCAATTGACATTGTATCTGCCTTTGAAGTAAGCTATTAGCACAAGCATAGGGAATTGGTGCTTATATGTGGGCTCCGTACCATAAAACTATATTCCATTTCACTCCTGTAATGTTTTACCAGATAAATCTACATTTTTAAGTGAAAATTTCCGAAGCCGAAAATTTGATCTACTGCAGTTCAATAATTTCTTATTGCAAGCCCTGCTCAAGTCTACAGCTTATATTAATCAGATGTCAACTCATTATTCTATCAGAAGCTGTATATAGTTTGTTTATTAGTCTAGGTAGTTGAGCATTTACTTTATTATGCTAAACATTTAATCACGTTATCAGGTCAGTAGTTATGTTTATGTACGTGTATACTTGGTGAACATTTTGGAGCAGCCAAATTCCCCTCATAGACTATAATAGGTTCTGATGCTACCGTGTTTTAGTATAGGAACTATATTCTGAAGTACGTTTGTGTAAGAGATTAGCGCCGGGCAGATATTTTCCGGAAAAGAAGCAGATACTGAAAAAAGAAATCCAAGCCATACTATCAGACGGATTATCGTACCGATAACACCAAATCACTGTTCCCGCGTAGTTCTTGTAAACAAGAAAGACTGGCGAACACGATTTTACACTGACTACCCCCACCTGCACAATATGATAAAGGACCAATGCACAGTTTTGCCGCTGACACCAGACACATTGAAAAACCTAGTAACAGCCAAAGTATTTGCATCCCTGGACCTGAAATACTGACAGATATCCACAGAAAACGAGGCTAAGCCACTAACAACGTTTAACATATCAGACAAAGTCTATTACCAATTCAAGGTAATGCCATGCGGGTTAGAGAACGTCCCTACAACTTTCCAGCGGATAATAACAAGAAGTCCTAGGTTTCTTGTATAAATTCGTTCTATTTTACCGAGACGACATAATCGTGTTCTAAAATATATGAGTGAACATTTAGGTCGCAGGCTTCAATAAAACCACTTACACCTCGCCCTAGAAAAATGCCACTTCAGTAGAAATACCTTTACATATTTATGACACCAGATATCGACCGAAGGGAAAAAATCACAACCGGAACCTATGGAAATACTGTAGGAAGCAGAAATACTAACCAACAAGGAACAACTACGAAGTTTCCTAGAACTATACAATTGATTATGAGAATACTTCCCCCGTTGCGCTGAAATACTAGCTTCACTTACAGACCTGTTAAAGATGCGATAGAAGTACAAATTGACTTTGAAGCTCAGAAGGCCAAATCCAGATGTGCCATTTACCATCCATGCCGACGCCAGTGGGTTAGCGTTAGCAGCAGTATTACCAAGAGAACGACGAAGATAAGAGAATTATCAGTTACACTAGAGCAAAACTACCATCTCAGCGAACTCAAGTATATGCCGGATTGTGTGTAGATAGTATATAACGACAATCCTCATTGCTTTCGTATTTTACCACTAAAGTCAATTTGTGTGTATATAGATTGTAGGTGTTGGACAGACCCTTCCCAGAATCCATTTTATTTTGTTTTATTGTTATTAGAGTGAAACTATTTATATGTAGTTAGTCAGAACGTAACTTACCCACTCTGCTCAAATAGCTGTATAGTTTGTTTATTATTCTAGGTACTTGAGTATTTACCTTGTTGTGCTAGACATTTAATCACGTTATTACGTCAGTAGCTGTACCGTTTGTTTATTAGTTTATCCTATTGAACATTTACTTTATTATGCTGAACATTTGATCACGTTCTTATGTCCGTAGTTGTACTATTTGTTTATTTTATGTTTATGTATGTGTATTGTTGGTGAGTAGTTCGAAGCAGCCGAACTTTCCTCATGGACTAAAATAAATTCTGTGCCAGTGTATTTTAGTATGGAAACAGGATTCTGAAGAACGTTTGTGTAAGAGGTAGATAGGACGCAGGCCGGCCGTATGTGCTTTGTAAAAATGTGACATTGAGCATGTGAAACAGGGCTAGCCACTGTTAACACAAAAAGATAAATAAAAAGATACTAAAACATATATAGTTGTAGAGTTCACGTCGTTAGTCTGAAAGAAAACAATAAACCATAACACAGAAAAATAGATAAATTTATTTACTGGTGTTTAGCAAAACATAACACAGCAAATAACAATAAGCAAATAACATTAAATATAGTTTTAGCAATTAACCAAAATATGACATTTCGATTAATTCAATTAAATTAGCGTAACCAAAGTAAACAGGTTAAGTACTGTAATGTTCATGTAATACTCGTACATAAAATCTAAAAATCGATAAATACAGGGCGAAGCCTAGAAATAAAAAAATCAAATGAGACTAGTTTTAAAATGTTTTCAATTAACTCAAGCAAACAGTATAAGACAAAAATCAAAATGCTAAATGCATATACTTGTATAGGAAATGCTACCTATAAGATACATAAAGCATGTATTCATAAAGCAACTTAACTACTTCTCATTTGTCATAATTATACATTTTTATACTTTCTGGACATTGCGCGAAGTCACTTGTGTAAGCATCAAACGCTGGTGCTAACTACAAGTTGCATAGAGGCTGATCTATCTATTGTCACTCAGATAATAAGATAATTTTTGAATTGTCTAACTTATATTCTAGGCGTTCCAATACCCATGATATCAGAGAATGCAAATTTTAGCCGGATTCTTGTATCTTGTATTTGAATGCCATTTTTCTCAGTCAGAGAGATATCTGTTCATCTTCCTTCTGAACGTACAGAATAATAGATAAATACGCTTAATTGATCTCATGATAGCGTTAGGGAATTACTACAAGGTTAGGTAAGATAGAGCACATATGCGAAATAACTGCAGCGATACCACGGACCTGTTTACAAACGGTACCAATCTTCCGAATAAGGACATTTAATTATAGTCACAGGGCTGAAAAGCTTGCAGAAGAGAACCATGTGCTAATGAGCCAATATTTGTTAATTATCTTGGCTCAAACCGACGAGGAGCAGTGTTCGGGGTATAGAAATTCCCCAAAGGAATTAAGATAAAATACCTTGTTTTAAGTTGCTACATCTCTTGTTTCGTTCGAGTAAGTGTGGTCCTAAGGATCTATACCTTGGAAGGCCCAAAACTACAGCGGGAAATCCACAGCATGAAGGGAACAGTCGAGCTGCCGCAGATTGAAGGGTGGACAGAGCCGCGTTCAGCCCTCAGAAGAATTGAAGACCCTCTGCTGAGTGCATGCTGCCTTCAACTCATGCAACTTTTTGGGAAGAGGATTTTGGGTTAAGTTCAAACTTTTAGCTTGGTGGGCCTCAATATTTGGTTGACCGCAAGGGTAAATTGTATCATATGTGAGTATAGATGGAAGGTCCTCAATACGCGCTCCCTATTCTTCGGGAGAGAGGCTACATCTATTCCGCTATGTATCCTTGACAACTGCGTTACTAATCTTTTTGTTCACGATCATTTATTCTCAGTGGCATAGAAATTGCAACTCCAAAAACGGGTTGGAATTTCGTGATAAAATTTTGGTAGAAATATTTACCAAACTTATAGTAATAAATGATCAAAGTTTGGAAGGAAACTCTTTATTAGTTAAACAAAATTTTACAATAATGTGTGGTGCGGCATCTCTAATTTCTACATTCATTTACACGCCAAATAATTGATTGAATAAGGTGATTTATATCGTCCTGAGGTATTGCCTCACATGCAAGCTGAACCTCATAGCTCAAGATCTCCAAAGTCAAAGGAAGATGCTGCAAATTTCGTAGCTTTCTACCAATTATGTCCAATATATGTTCAATGGGATAAATATCTAGAGGTCTTGGAGTGCAAAAGAATTATCCGAGACTGCCCAAAGAAGTTGAAGAAAAACTTTGCTTCATGTGGATGTGCATTATCTTACTGGAATAATGGATCTTCGAGCTCTTGTAAGTATGGCAGAATATGTATTCCAACAACCTCTGCAATATTGTTTAGAATAAACACCAAAGGAAACCTACTGCCATAAGTAATCTCACCCCAAACCATAATACCCACAGTGCAGTGTACGTGACTCTTAACTGTAAATCGAAGATTCCGTCGTTCACTCCGTCTTCTTCTAACTCTCATACGAGGGTTGCGCATTCCTAAACAAAATCTAGATTCGTCACTAAAGACAACACGACGACATTCAAGATTCCGATGAGTTCGTTCATTACACCATTGCAACCGTTGCTGACAATGTTCTATAATCAAAGGAAGCACAAGTTGCGGACGTATGATGTTAACCCGAAACTTCCGATTCCGCGATAAACTGTTATAAAGGTTACAAGGCAACCTGCTTCACCAAACCATTGGTCACCAACTACCCGAGTAGAGTAAAATCGTTCTCTAAGTGCAAGTTATCTTAAGCGACGATCTTAACGCTCATTCGTTCTTCTTGAAGCCCCGGTCCCTCTTTTACGATGTTCCTGGACATACTCAAACCAATGCACGACACACTCGTATTACTGTAAATCGATTTCGATTTACACGCTTAACAAATTACCCAAATGAAGAATCAGCTTCGCGCAAGCCAATAATTCGACCTCTGTCAAATTCGCGTAATTGACGATAATATCGTCGTTGTCGTGCTCTAGACATAATCAAACAAACAAAACACATTAACAAAAGAATAACAACCAAAATAATGTTAATTAACAATGAAAAAGAACAAAAAATCGTACAAAAAACACAGACCGAAAAAGTTAGCAAAAAATTATAACAACTGCCAATTGTGACGTTATTACATTACCACTTGATCTCAGAAGTTAATCAATTGTTGGTATTGCAATTTCTATGTCACTGAGTATATAACAGCAAAAATTTATGTTTAATGCACGTCAACTTTAAAAAGAACCTCATGTCCCGCGCAAAACCCGTTTGTCCTTATTAATATCTGCCCAGAATTAATTTTGATTTTGCGCATTATGTTTCCTGTTATTTCATTATTTATTTTGCCTGAAATATTTATTTAGCTATATATAAGTATCCACTTATTTATTATCTAATGCGACATAAATGTTTGGCCTTGAATACTATCTTAAGATTAATTCTACTTTAAATCCCGCACGATATACAGGTATTGTAATCTAATATTCGCAATTGCCTCTCCAATTTATAATTTGCGACTTTCCTCTAAATGTTGGATTATTTTATCAATTATCATTTAGAACAGTCACATACTATTAGTTATAGCTGCATAAAAATGTTTAATGAAGTACACATTTCCACTATACTACCATTTTTAATAGCTTAAGGTTAGATAAACCAAGAATAGAGCTCACTTTATGGAAGACATATTTTTGGCATTCAAACATTTAATAGCTTCATGGCCTTAAACACGTAATTGAATAAAAGATAATGAACGGTTTATATATTTTATAATTTCTTATTGTTTTACCATAGTCATTTTGATTGAAAGCGATAAGGTGATTTATGATTATCAAACCCTTTGTGTATAATTACCTACTTATACAACCTCTACTATTTATGTAATTGTACCATAAACGCTTGATTAATTGTTACAAAAAAGATATAATTACACATCCATACTATTAGAATGTCAGTCTTTTACCTTAGCGTATTTCTTCAAACGTGTAGGCCTGTCATCGCATGTAATCAATCCATTGTATCCAGTCTGTTGCTTTCAGATTTCGATATCATCGTACAGTTTTCAACAAGCCTTCTCCTTCACAACTGTTTAAGAAATAATTTAGAACAGATTAGCTGAATTCAAACAAATTTACCTACAACTAGACTCCGTTTTATAAGAAAGAGAAGTCTACTGAGATACCCAGTACAATTCAATTACCCTTTCTAGGACATCATTCTGCCACCCTATTTTCAAAAATGCAGTTGCCATGTACTACCCTCAACTAACACGATTAGCTGAAACACATATCGGGTTAAACTTCTTCCTGATGGGGTTCGTGGGGTTACCAATCCTTAAGCTTCAAAACTTTTCCTATAATGCAACATATATTTCTGGTTGAAGTTTTAGATTATCTTTGAAATTTTGAAAATCTTTCTTCACTCCTCATGAGGTGAAGAATTCCGTACATCATTTGATGACCAAATAATTAACTTTTTCATCTTGAAACATTTAAAAGTCAATAACTGATTTGTTACAGTTCTTTAAACGGTTTTAATGAAAACAATGCCTTAGTTGTTATGTTTAACTAGCAGTGATCGGGTGCGTTACGTGCTATGTTTCTGTTTTACGGTTCCATCTTGAAGATGTATTCAGTTTGCGGCTAGCAGAACAACGTTTCCTATTGCATTTTTCAACGTTGTGTTGATCGGCATGGACCTTTTTAGGTTGAACAAATAATTTCACTTTGAAGTAAAGGATAATTTGAAAACAGAATAAAATGAATTTTAAGCCGAAATTAGCGTATTTGAATAGAGCACCATGATCTTTTGAAGATGAGGAATTAAAAAATACTGATAGAGCACATTTCGAAATTGTACATTGGTAGAACCTATTCTATTACTTCCAACACAATGATTTTAAATTTATAGCAATTTAATTCTAGAAATCAGGTAATACAGGGTGTTGCTGAAGTACTGTCATTAATTTTAATCTAACTTTCCGTATCTCTAATAAAGTGGATTACGACATTTACGACCTATCGTAACATAATACTAAATATTAGCTCGTAAACGGTGTAAATGTGATTACGTTGTAAACAAAAGCGTTCACCATTCTCCAATACCGATATTTCAGTGATTTATTGGAGTTCCAAGAATCATTTCATATAATATCTAACGGAGCTGTTTGACATTTTATGAAAGCGGGTTTTGTCGCCACGCGCGCTGCTACGTGTGCCGGCTGCCCATTGTAGGTGTAGTGTGGTTCTTTTGGCGTATTATTTTCGAAATACTGCTAATATTTCTGGCAGGCATAGCATAATCTTTGCTATGTCCACGGAGATTGTCCCACACTCCTTCGTGGCGACCACAAGGAGGCGACCGACCTGTATCAGCTTTCCTAGGTCCAAAAGCTTGTCTTAGTTAGCTTCCGTTGAAGTTCGGGGCTACTTCCCTCTTACTACTGCGGCGTATGACACGCTCCTTCTCTGAAATGGTGCTGGAGGTGGTTTAGAGCGACTTAGACAACCCCTGTAGCTCGCGCACTTGGCAGGCACTTCGCGGTGTTTCTCGCGATCTCGTGATCTGTGCCGCACCTAACACATTTTGGTGCCGCATTACACCGCTGTCTTGTATACCCGAACTTTTGGCATTTGTGGCATTTTACCGAGTTCTTCGTTCTTCGAGGCATCTCGATAGTAACACGAAGGCTGATGTTGAAGATGTCTTTGCCCGCCGCAGCTTTTCCACCTCCAGGTGGCTTAGCGGCATGGGGATCTTTTCGCGTCCTCTATGCATCCCACGTATCGATAACACGAGGATCGCTTGGCTTTTGAGGTCGTCTTTTATCTCCTGTGTGAGGCCTCAGATAACCACCCACAGCAGCTTTTCTTTGTTGAAAAGGTGAATGTGGAAAGGAATTTCCCTTTCCTTAAGATATTTGACAACCTTCGCGTGGTCATCTTCGCTTAGGAGGTGAATTTTTATGCCAAGCGCCATATTCTTGGCTTCTTAGATCTTAACTTCCAGACGGCGGAAATCTTCACACACCTGGATCCAGTGGGACTAACGATAAGTGGAACTTATTCGCTTCGGTGTTTGCCAGCTGAGCTGCCTTCATTGCTAGCGAGAGGCTCGAACCTATTTCTAACAGGCAGTTTAGCTAGTAGTTCTGCTGCGACTTGTTTGTGAGATTTTCTCTCCTTTCCCCTTTTATAGTGCGAATCCCTCTTGGTCTTCTAGCGTCGTTTCTTCTTCGGAAGTTGTGTAGTCAAAAGTATTGGCTACCAACTTTCTGGCGGTTTCTTCTGCGCACTTTAGCGCAGAGAGTTTGTTAATGCCTTCTAGTGCATCGTCGTCAGCTTTTAAAATTGATTTCGTTGCGTCTTTTGCTTCATCCAGGTCTTTTATTAGTACGGCTAGCAGCTCTAGAAGGACTGTTTTTAAAATGGCGGAACCGAAAAACATTTTTCCTGGTGGATCTTCCATGGAATTGATGTTTGCAGGTACTTTTAATATGCCAAGGGTGGCTTCACTTTGCGAGTCACTAATCGTACGCGTCATTGCGACAGGGAGGCGAAATCATAGTCAAACACACAAATAAAATTTTTGCGCACTATCACGCACCTATTAACTGAGTTAGATACTGCAACCGATCCACCGCAGCAAGCTGCTAGAATACTAGAGCAGGAAAGCAAACACGACTGTACTTGTTGAAAAGTAAGCCCTCACCCTCTGCCTCTTCTCAATCCAACGTTCTCCGGGATGATGACATCCAACAGTTGTGTTACTCGTTTCAAGTTTAGAAATATGACATGACCTTAACTGTATATTGAAAACTAATGAGGTTTATTATTTCCAAATTGAGACGTCAAATTATACGCGTCACTGCACAGCAATTTTTAAACGCTTTAATATGAAATTTTGCCGAAGGTTCTTAATGTCGGCTCTAAAAATATCTAAATTTATATCGTGTGAAGTAAATTCATATTAATTTTCATCATGTCAGAATTTTTTAGGCTGATACCAATTATGATTTAATTTAAATAGGTTTTATAACACTAATTTAATATGAATAAAAGTTAAACCAATCAAATGCTATTTCTAATCATTGTGTGAATAAATCTAACCTCTTAGCACTTGAATTCCACCCTCATATAATTAAAGCGAAGGTTAAATTTTTGTTTACTATTTCTCAATTTTCTAGATCGTGTTTAAATATATTACAGCGCCAATTATTCTTTACAAAACTATTTTTAATGGATTTTTAGCCAAAACTACAGTTTAAAATATTGGGTTACCACAACAAAAGCAAATGATTACTTGTCGCTAGAAAGAAAATCCAAGTTGTTTTATATAAATTAATGAAACATACTTTAACTATTAGTCTCACAATGTATTTTAAATTAAAATAGTTAATATTTTTAATAGATTGAAAATATCCACTAGAGTAATTTTGGTTTTGCTACACAGCCGTTCAACTAACCCCGAACGAGGTTTGTGCAATATTAGTTTAAATTTCTGTTACCTCAAACCGATGTTACCATTGAAGCATTTGTACTAGTCAATATGATAACATTAGTTACACTTCAGTGGGAAGTTAATTTTGAGACAATCTTGTAAATCCGTCTTTGGCTAATTGTACTTTAATTTATTGGTAACTCGGTATTGTACATAATTGTTTGTCATTACAAAAATCTCACATTGTAGTTACGATTGGTGAAATACTAATCTTAATAACTGGCCTGTTCCGTGATACCATTGTCGCCAAACCATTTCTATTTCAAATCTATGACTTTTCCTCATTTATTATGCGTTGCGGCCCATTATTATCTAAACCATTCTCTTCCTTTTTTATTCTCAACCTACCGTTTAGATTAATAACGGCAGTTTAATAATGCCTTGCATTTAAAGTAATCGCCATAACTAGCGTAACGTGCTTGATTTATAAATAAGTAAAAATCGAACGCAATTCTATGTTATTTCCACATTTCCGTGTCTAGTGCAAGTTATGCTACTAAATTGTGATAAAATCAATCAAGGTTAAGGAAATGAATTTACCATAAAATATGTTAAAGTGTGGATATATAAGAGTGTCATAACACGATATTTTAGTGACAACTTAACAACAGTAATTTTAATAAAAATGTTTGGTTACTGAAATCTGAAATTTTAGTAAATGTAGTCGTAGATACTCGTAGGTTACATAGCAGCTTAAAAAGTAATGGTATGGAGCTTCAACGAATTTCAATAAATTACGTTTTCGATAATAAACATAATTTCATTTTTTTACTTTTTTTTACGTATATGAAATATATTATAGAGAAAGTCGTGTTTTCGGTCCAAATTTTCGATGTCCAGTTTTTAGCGGAAATGCGCGTTTTCAGGTCCCCCGAGTTCGAAAAACATGTTTTTAGAAATTGGTCTGTATGTGTGTGTGTGTGTGTTTATGAGTGTGTGTGTGTGTGTGTGTGTGTGTGTGTGTGTGTGTGTGTGTGTGTGTGTGTGTGTGTGTGTGTGTGTGTGTGTGTGTGTGTGTGTGTGTGTG
>JAHWXV010005849.1:0-10285 GCA_024586415.1 Phrixothrix hirtus | reverse complement strand
TTTTCAATATATATATATATATATATATATATATATATATATATATAGGTTTTTTATCACGCCATCATTTTTGTATGGCATCTGATTTAATTATGAATCAGTGGTTGCAACTTCCTGTCAAGATCTTTCTTCATAATGGTACGCTGGTTATTGAAAAATCAAACTTCAACGGTAGATGCACGTTTTACTTCTTAAAACAAAAATATCGTTATCACAGTGATTCTGCAATGGTTCGAAATTTACGCTATATTAAATTTTGTGTTCGCAACTTCAGTAAATTGCTAAGTAAATGCTAAATTTTGTTTTACATGTATTATTCACAGGGGAAAACTTGCTAATTTAATCTGTTTGCTTCTATTCATCTATTATTTTGTCCAATTTCTGTAAAGACAAGGATAGTTGTTTAATTTCATGTTATTGCAAAATTATTTGTACTATTTAAATTCAGCATTTTCAACGTCAATATTTTTAGGAGACTTTAATTTTTTTGAATTGAATCATTTTTATACTTATAAAAAGAGGATAAAGCAATTACAGTACACAATAATTCTTGTATTTCTGTCTTTGATTCACTTTATTAATTTAATTATCAATTGCTTAATAGCTAAAACTTCTCGTTTAATTAAAGTTACAGTTGATCAATCATTTTTACGTAAATTATTTTTATAAATTTAACCACGTTATTTGCCTTTCAATACAATTTTTTGATATTAAAAATTTATTTTAGCTTATTCGATTTACTTAAATACAGTATTTTCATCTTAATAATGTGCATTTTAATGTTCACCTTTTTACTCAATTATTTATTTTTCGTTTTTTGCGTTTCCAACTTCCTTTCTAGATATTATTAAGACGACCGTAACCCACGCCACAGTCTAAATATTTTTGATATGCAAATCTGTCTGCGCTGAGACTATTCTTAGTTTTTTGCTATAAAGTGAAAAACGTGTACCTTCCGATGATTCCGTAGTTATCATTGATTACATTGCGTCATTTGTACCAGTTCAAGTAGTTTGACAGTCCTCAGTTTGCTTCTAAAGTCCTCGTTTCTTATAGAGTGTGGCACCGGTGATCATACCTAGAATCTTGTTGTGGTTCTCAATTATTATATTTTTGGTGGTGTCAGAGGCGCTGGACCAAGACCTCTCCATGTATGCGGCTAGATAGATGCTAAAATTAACACCGAACACTTTCGATATGAAAGTGTACCATACATTTTTAGAGTCGAGCTTAATTTATAAAATGTACGCAGCCGAAATTTCTTTCACTGTCTATCAAACATACAATTTTCGGTAAAATTCAAAGACAAATTTGCAAAACTCAGAAAGGTCATCGAAAGACTGCCACAAGAGTATCCCTTTTTGCCCTCCCTTTACAACATAACGCTTAAATTCCACAATATGCGGATGATACGGCCGTAGTAATATCAGAAAAAACTGCTACCCTTGCAGCTGTTAGTAGGCGCGAGGTTCTTCGCAAAATAGAAGAAAATTGTGCTTCCTGGAATCTAAAAATTATCGCAGCCAAGATAAACTATTAAGTTCCCATACAGGAAATACAGATCTATTGTTTCGAAGGAAACGTACTGACATATTTTTGGTTTTTCTTACTAATGATACTGTTCCGTCTTCCTACACTACAAAGTGAAGAGGGTGAATGAAGCAGGTCAGGGTACCTTATTTGAGAATTTTTATAAGTAATGAGCTATAACATTGTGTAAAAATTAGTTTCGAATTTTAAAGCGAAAGATAGTACAAAAGTAACACTTTGTTGCAATTTTTATTAAATGGAATGCTTTACATCAGCATAACAAATTCACATTGGGGCACTTTCTATTAAATCTATTTTTAGGACAAGTAAATTAAGGAATTTTTTACAGACACGTGTTTATGCGCCAAATTGAGGAAAAGATTATAATAAGTTTTAGGAAAGAGTATTCGTATTATTTCATCCTGAAAGAAATTGTGAACAGTTGAAGTTACCGTTCTTTTCCCAGTGTAACTACGCGTTGGTACTTGGTCAATCTTTAAGTAACTCGACTAATCTGAACGTGGCCATACGTAAACCATGTAATGGTTTTCTACCGAGAAATTAATATAACGGTTTCGGCTGTATCAAGGGACAATCATTTTGTTTTGTGCAGATTCTGTGGAAATTCTGGTTATCTAAATGTCGAAGGATGCGAGATCGCCCGAAATTGTTGACTTCTTTCTTACTGTCTTATCGCACCGATAGTTGAGGAATCTAATCGTAGGAATTAGTCCAAGAATACCTGTGAGTACTTTGAAAACTTCTTAGGGTAGAGTATCCGATATTATCACCCATGGCCATAGATATCAATCTATGGTTACCAATTGTGGATGACGCTGATACTCAAGCAATCAATGTTTATAATGAATAAATATTTACTGTAAAATGTAAAAATGTTATATATTTTACATTTTAAGCAGGAGGTGAAATGCCGTTATTTTGTAAGTTAATCTAGTAATTAACCGTCTTACTATATTTGTGAGCTATCATTTAAATTGTAAGGTGTATTGGCATTGTAATTAAACTTTTAATTTCATAATAATTAACAACTCGTTGCCTTCTTACCTCTGTGTAATTTTTTATTTGTATTTTAACACAGTACTTGTGTATTATTATGGGATTTTTTTAAAATTAAAGTGCATAAACTTTAATTATTCGGGAATGGTAATTTTTAGTAAGCAAAACTTTAAAGCGTTGTAGATTGAAGCCTCTTGCAACTGATTTTTACGATATGTCTATCCGGAGGCGTATCATTTAAGTGAGCATTTAGTTTCTCTAGGCGACAGGGTTCAAGGTTTCGAACGTGGCTATACCTGTTCTGGCGAGGTAAAAACCAGTGGCGCGTTAATTTTGACATTTCAAGAATTAGTATCTCACTTCGATTACCCCTATAGTTAACTAAGTCATGAAGTACATTCTATTCTGTAACTGAGCGAGTTTATCATATCCTTCCATTTATATATTTCGAAGTCAGGGAAATATGGAGTTTTCAACTCCTAAAAAATGTCACTTTGTAGTGAACATGGTTGTGTCGGTAATCGTTCTCAAAATTATATTGTGTATTATCGAAATTTTGAGCTTTGCGTGCTTAATATTTCTACACAACAAGGCGTTTCTGTGAATACGTGGGGTTAATACCAAATAGGGACGTATTTTCCTAAGCTTTAGACCTAAGCCACAAAATGCACGTAAAGCATAAAGCACAAAATAGTTTACGAATTGGGATGCGCGAAACAAAGATGGCTCTGCGTTTGATTTTAAAGCTTTAATTTAGACAATTTAACAAATTCCATCTTATGAAGGTTTATTTTCATTTTTCACGGTCTAAAATAATTGCCTAGTTTAGCTGGAGTGTATTTTATTTGGGCTGTTGTCGATTTAATCTTTTTTCCGGCAGTAATCCGTTAATTGTAATATTTAAAAGATTGGTGTTCTGTTAAAGTCGCGATATCTCTGACAAAGATGTATAATATGGACGACGGAGATGATCCTTGGGGAAAATCTGCATCAACACATGTAACGCATCACTACAATGACTGACCTTGGAAGACAGCTACGAGAGTTGATCCCTAAGCTCCGCTCTTGACCTACTAATACGAGTAGTCACAATCAAATTTTAACAATTTTATTTTTCGACATAATCTCGCTTAAGTTAGATACGCTTTTGCCATAGGTGCTCTAACATCGCGACCGCCTCTTGCAAGAAATTTTCTCCAAATTGATCAAACCACTCATTTACATCTTCGTTGGTCAAAAAATTCGTTCCTCGTAGAACTTCTTCAAGTTTTGGGCACAGGCGGTAGTTGCTTGAAGCCAAATCTGGAGAATAGGCCGGTGATCCACGATTTTAAACCATGCATCACAAATGGCAACAAATGCAACCAGCGACATGTACACCCGGTCATTGTCTTGATGAAAGACAATTTCTTTTATCAACTTTCTTAGTCTTTTTTCTTTAATAGTTTCACACAATTTGGTTATTAGTTGTGCATAGCCTGTTATAGTATTTCCATTTCGGATGTAGTCAACCAGAAATACCCTTTGCGGATCACAGAATACTGAAGCTATAACTTTGCTGACTATGTTGATCATCACAAGATATTCATCCACACTTAAACGTGCGGCACATCTAATAACATTGTTATACGGGGGTTTCTTAAAGTTTAGATCTGCATGGATTTCCGATGCGGTTAAACCCTTTTTTGTCAATATTTAATCATATACCTTTGCTCATTGGCATCCATTTCGAGACTGACAGCATACTTGTTGTTGTTAAGGCAGGTTCGGTTAACCCACACTCAGACCTATTAGACCCATTGTATTAACTGCCCGCAGAACTATCCATAAAGTCCTGAGATTTTCAAAAACTTCAGTATCTTAGGTAAGGGAGCATTAAAAATTTCGTTGGGTTCAGGGAATTGAGACCCAAAGCGTATGCTTCAATTCTGAGTGTCGGTTCGTTAACTGAATGGAAATTGTCCAGAGCTGGGCAATCAAATAAGAAATAAAAGGACGTTTCATCCTACTCACCACATTTACTACAAAGTGGATTGTGATTGTGGTTAGGTGTTTGTTGAAACTATTGCCGTTAGGGGGCTAGGGTTATACTCGGATTTCTTTCCTGCTTAATAAAAGTAGGAACAGGGTTTGTTTAGAGGCTAGATCTAAAATAAAAGCCTAGCTTGTACCTAAAATGGTTTATTTATCTCACCCCTGTATGAATTTGAAGAGCACGGCCTCGATGGTTGATTTTTTTGAGGGAATCAAATAAACCGATGTTGGGGTGGCTGTTTGCATAGCAGTATTTGCCTTGGCCAACAAATTTGCTTTTTCATTAACTGCATATCCCTGATGACCAAGGATTCAGCAAATAGTCACGTTATTGTTCCTGAATGCTAGGGCCTGTAAGTTCCGCCAGCATTCACATGCCAATCTGGATAGGGCCTTAATGAGCCTTGGCTGTCAGTGAAAATAGTGACCTGTAGGTTGTGATAGTGCTACTGATGCATTCTTCTGCACGAGTCGAAATTGCATACATTTTGGCTTGAAACGCAAAGTTCCTTAGTTCCATTTTGGGAGATTTACTGAACATCATTGTCGCAGTAGAGCTGGTAAATTTTAACCCGCCTATAAACCAGACGAGGCTATGGCGATCAAGCAGTTGTTGTGGATCATAGTTCAATCCGCCATGCTGGGAATTGATCTAGAAAATAGTGTTGAAGGTCTTAGCTAACGCAACACGATCGCCCGCACTCCAGCATATTCTCGGTTAGTTGTCAATGATAGAAGTGTGGCCGCAGTCATGGCTCTCAGCACACCATCGTTTGGATTGAAGTAGTCTGGATAAAGCTTTTATAGCCGCCATTCATACCTGAAGGTACCAAGGAAGAAAATCAAGCACGCTTAGACTTTAAATGTATTTGGGCGCCGTGACTTGTCCGGTGCAAGTTGAGGCTTACAAATTCAGGCGAGTGCAAGATATGAATGTAGTTTGCTATTAAACATAGTTTTAAATTCTTCTCTTGATGGAAAATAGGTCAGAGGTGGAGCATAAGGATCCACTTTCGTAGAGTTGGCCTTGTTAAGGCCAAATTTCAGAGACATTACCGTCACACTTGACCATACCTCTTTTCTAACCCAAGTAGTACCATCACTGAAACTTATCTACTAATGTTGGCTTTGGATATTATAGCATCCAGATTGCGAAGGCATATTGTGTGCTCATGTATGCTGTGATTTAACGTTGTTTTACATAGTCTAGTCGTGCCATCGGTCGATATTTGCTTGGGCTTTTGTGTTTAGTGATTACGACTGCCTTATTGAGGAACCAGTCGCGTGCATAGCGTTGAATAATTTTGTTATTTGAGTGGTGACATTTTGCGGAAGCTATTTTAATGCCAGTTTTGATATTGCGTCTGTACTTGAGGTCTTTCGTGGCTCCGAGCTCGAGCCTCAACTTCTGCAACTTAATGAGTTGTAGACAATTGACTGCTCAAGCTGTTTTACTGAGTGAATTGTTTAGTTAGATACATCCTGCGCTTTGGTCGTTATTGGTTATTTGCATTAGAAAGCGGTGCGCCAGTGATTCTGCGTTGGTAGGGTCGTTGAATATTAAATTCCGTTCTGCGTTTATTGGGGCGTTGGGTTCGCGGTCTCTTTGCAGAATTTTAACAAGTCTCCTTAGTTGGAAGTCGCCTTCGTTTTCCAACTAATTTAATTTATTTATTCAACCCAGCCTCTTTGGCTCCTCTGGAGTTGATCTAGTGTGGGTTTACTTTTAGATAATGTGGTTTTGACCACTTTTCCTTTGCCCTATTCTTCTCTGTACTTGTCAGTCATCTCTTTAATGACACTGCACTGAGTAATCATCCTAAAAAAGACGCAATTTCGGAACAGATCCAGAGGTGCCCATTTCGGAGTGGAGCTTGTCGATAGCCACGCATAGGTTGGCGCGCTCCCGTACCCTTTACGGGATACTCAATCGCTTCTTCCCTCTTCGTATTGGAAATATAGCAAGACAAAAAAAGGAGATGTCGGCTTTTACTGCATTATGCAGATACTCCATTAAAAATACAAATGCTCGAGCTAAGCACATTTCACTTCACTCAATCAGTAAAACTCAAAAATAAATTTTGTTTAAATGAAATTGGAGTTTTGTTTTCAGTTTCGTTTTAGTTCCGAAATTGTGCAATTGTTAAGCAAAACTTGTGCGTTTTGCAAACCACTTTCACGGTTGCTAACATGCACATATGTTTATTATTTAAGATACATCAAATAAAATTTAATTAACGTATTTTTATAAAGAAAAGACATTCTAAAACAACAAAAATAAGCAATCAATATTGCCGCCTAAAATTTATATTAACAGCCAATAATTTACGTCAAATTAATTTTCCATTTCTAATTCATGCATTTGTTGGCCCACTGCCGAGATCCTAGATTTACAAACCAGCAACTGCTTCATAAATTGTCGGATCTAAAAATTGCCAAAACGTTTCTTGTTAAGCGATTGTTATTATATCGAAAGGCTTTTGGTTTCCACTTTGTGTTTGTTAAAATTTCAAAACACAAAGAGTAAAATTAGTCGCAAAATATTGTAATGCATATTATTTATTTGGGTTAACCTGAGGCCATCGATAGGTTAACCGTATAAATAAAGCGTCTAAATAGAGGGAAACAAAAGTGGAGAGGCATTTTGTATAAGAAAAATGGAAACGCTAAATTTGACGTACTTTTATTATATTATTTAAACTTTTTGCGAAATCAATGCTACCCCAAAAGTTTAAGAAAACTATTTGTCAGTTAGGAACGCTACCTTGTTTGCTCACTGTAGCAAAAACTAAGGACAATTCGGTTTTCACCAAAAATGTGCTAATTATTGTTTCGTTCATTTTTCAAATAACAGATGCAGCAATTTATATGTCCACCTTTGCTTATTTGTAAACAATCCCGTCCTGGAGTAGCCGACACATTAATTTTAGGGTAATGTAGATTAAAATCGTAACCGCAAATATGCAAAGATCAGAATATCGATGGTTTGTTTACACGAAAAAAGAAAATTCTCACGAGGACTATATGCAAATTTTTTAATAGCTTTAAATAGTGCGCTACTGATATAATCAATGTGCAGTTGTTAGACTAAAGAAAACATTTAAAATTAGTTAAATTACACATTCTAGATCAAAATTCCAGATTTCGCATGTATACTGAACTACCTGTTGCCCAAAATATAAAAAAATTAATTAGGTAATTTAAATATCACTCTAAAGGCGTGTTTGGTAATTTAAATAATAAAATAATGACAAAATCAGGTACTAAGTAATAAACAATAAAAGGCCTATACCACAATTTCAACAAGTGTTACTCGTTATGCAAATGGTACATATCTACATATAATATAAAACACGTATGAATATGCAGTAGCCATAGGGCATTGTCATGGTAGAATTGACTTGCCCTGACCCCTATGTTATCGGTACATTTGAATATCACTCAACCACTTGTTGCCGCTGAGGCTCGGCATGACTTCAAAAAGTATACGCCAACAAAATAACAATAGATTAGTATAAAAATGTCAAGAACTACCAAAATTTCAACGTTAGAGAGCATTAACCCGTACCAACAACACATTTCAATAATTCATAGTCAAACTGAATCACTAACCTAGAAGGCCTAGAAGACTGCAATGAAGCTTCACACAACCCAACTTTTAAATATTAAGATGACATGTTCATTCATTAGAGCTACTAAATATAAACAACCTGTCAACGCATTATAGCATCCTCGCATTCGAACGATTGTAAAATTAATCAATTTTTCTTTTCCCAAACGAAATTTGTTTTTGTGGGTTTTCCCAACTGTTTTTAAAACACCTTCGCTAGTAACGGGGCTATCAATCTTTCGTTGCGCCAAAAAGAGTTACTAGTTCGTAAAATTTTTATTCTTGAATAATTAGTTGAGACTCTTGGCAACTATTGGTTCACTATATTCTTGTCATATTAATATAACACGGAAAAAGATTAAAAATGTATTTTAGGTTGGTTGCCGCCAAATGTTGTTGTTGAGAAATTTACGCTTTTCTTATGTACTTTGATGAACTTTATGGTTACACTTGTTTAAATAATTTAAAACATTGTTACAGATGTATGTGAATAGCTGTCTTCTTTTTTCCTAGTCTCAACTTGTTTTAAATACCTACTATTATACGAGGACAGGATAAATAGTTTTTGATCTGCAAAGGCGTGAGCTCTTTATTCGGCAATATTCAAGGTACAACTTTTCCAAAATACTGTAATCCTCCTTAGAATCCATTCACTTCTAGGTCAGGAACATAATGCCGAATATTTCGACCAAGGTGGACAAATCGATGCAAGGTCTCTTTTGAAATATCCTTAGCGGTAACAAATACTCAGAAATAATTGTGCGACAGAGTTTTTGCTTAAGTATTAACAATCACACGTTAAATGTTTTCCCATTCCTAAAACTAGGTCGAAACTTTTCCGATCATTTCTTTTGAAGAACGTCGTGCAACACCAAACCATGTTTTAATGGCGGTCAGGGGGCTTATTCTCGAGTTCATTCGATAACTATCGCATATGATAATTGCCAAATTTCGAACATACATTTTCTTTTACGTTCGAAAAAATAGTATTTACGTTGGAAATTCGGACATTATCGTATGCGACAGCTGCCGAGTGAACCCCAGCTCTTGTGTGAATTCTAGACGTTCTTATACAATATACATATTGTGTCGTAAACAAACCCGTTTGGGTTGTTTGGTCGCACTCAAGGCTTTTCTATTTGATGATTATGTCAAAGGCAAGTCCAGTTTAAACAAGCAAACAAAAAATAATTCAACCATAAAGACGTATACAATAGTCCATACTGAATCGTCTAGAGAGTCACATGTAGACACAAGCAAAGATCTGTTAAGAAGGTACGTACCAATCATTAACAATTAAATTCGGGTGCGATTACTTTCCGTTAAATTGAAAGACGTTTAGTTTACTTTATCTTCTGATTTAAAAATTTTAATTTTCATAGTTCAACGAAGATTGTTGATATCAATAATCTTTGTTGACACCTTTGTAAGTTAAAACTTCGGTAAAAATATTCAAAATTTATTGATTAAATTTCATAAATTATTGAATACTTATATAATTTAACTAAGAAATTTTATAAGCTGTATTGCGTAAATTTAATATCTTTCATTTTAATAATTTTTGTGTTATTAATAATTGTGTACAACACGTTATTTTATTTTATCTTTTATAGATTTATAATTTTGTGTATTTTATGTTTGATTATTATTAATGAACATTAATAAATTATTAAATTGAATTTTCTCCTATTTGTCGAGGTCTACTAAGTTTGACAAATTAAAATTCGTTACTTTTTAGTGACTTTTTGGGACCTTCACGCAAAAAATTCGTGACCTGTAAAATTACATAGATTAATACAAATTGATAATATTATTGGTATTTAGGATATCTAACCTATCTTTTCTGACAATAATTTTACTTTCTAGTAACCAATAGGTTAATCTTAGGTACCTATAATACTTACGGCGTTATATTTTACCAATTTATTAATTTTGTTTTACATCAACACAATATAAACTCAACATAAAATAAACAATTTATAAACTTTAATTCCAAAATCCAATATAGTATAATTAAAAAACAAAATAATATTCAATTAAGAAATTAAATATTCTATTTTACTTTTATAAGATGGTAATCATTTTATCTTTTCA
>JAHWXV010005842.1:0-11366 GCA_024586415.1 Phrixothrix hirtus | reverse complement strand
AAACCATTGATGGATTGGGATTTTAGGTCCCTTAGACTATTTGGATCACTTAAGTAAGACTTAAGAAGTCATCGACGTTGTACATTAATAACTTCACACATACTACTAGTTGATATTTATATAACTTGCGAATTATACGTGCTTTACGTCTTCTTTACATTATTTGTTTCAACATTATAAATAATGCTTCTATCACCATTATACTTGCTTAACCCGTTTGTGACCAAATTTTCTTTTAATATGAAATTTGGTTTTTTACTTGCTCTTACGTATATGTAATATAGTATAGAGAAAGTCATGTCTTCGGTCAAAACTCTCGATGTTCAGTTTTTAGCGTCCACTGAGTCCAAAAAACATGTTTTTAAAAATTGGTCGGTGTGTGTACGTGTTTGTGTGTGTGTGTGTGTGCGTGTTTGTGCGTGTGTGTGTGTTACGCGCGCGCGCGCGTGTGTGTATGTGTGTGAGTGTTTGTGTGCGTGCGTGCGAGTGCGTGCGTGCGCGCTTGCGTGCATACGCGCGCCATCAAGCGTGCGTCCGTGCGTGCGTGCGTGAGTGTGTACTTGCGTTCGTGCGTGCGTGCGTGTGTGCATGAGAGCGTGCATGCGTGAGTGCGTGCGTGTGTGCGTGCATAGGTGCGTGCGTGCGCGCGTGCATGCGCGCGCTTGCGTGCGTGCGTGCATTTGTGCGTGCGTGCGTGCATGCGTGCGTGCGTGCGTGCGTGCTTGAGCGCGTGAGTGAAAGCGCGCGTGAGCGCGCGGGCAAGCGTGCGTCCGTGCGTGCTGCGCGCGTGTGAGTGTGTACTTGCGTTCGTGCGTGCGTGTGTGCGTGCATGCGTGCGTGCATGAGTTACTGCGTGCGTGTGTGCGTGCGTGCATGTGTTCATGCGTGCTGCGTGCGCGCATGCGTGCGTGCATGCTTGCGTGAATGCGTGCGTGCGTGCGTGCGCGCGTGCGTGCCTGCGTGCGTGAGTGCGTGTGTGCGTTTGTGCGTGCGTGCGTGCATGCGTGCGTGCGTGCCTGCGTGCGTGAGTGCGTGTGTGCGTTTGTGCGTGCGTGCGTGTATGCATACGTACGTGCGTGCGTACGTGCGTGCGTGCGTGCGTGTGTGCGTGTGTGCGTGCGTGCGTGCCCGCGTGCATGCGTGCGCTTGCGTGCGTGCGTGAGTTTGTGCGTGAGTTCGTGCATGCGTGCGCGCATGCGTGCGCGCATGCGTGCATGGGTGCGCGCCTACGTGCGTGCGTGCGTGCGTGCGTGCGTGTGTGTGCGCGTAGTTATCAAAATATCTCAAAAACACAACGTCGTAGAAAAGTGAAATTTTATATATAAGTTTATTCCTGCCTTGGTACTTTTTTGTAAGAATTTTGTTAAAATCGTATTACCGGAAGTTCCACTTTATTCTTGTGATTTTTAGGTTTTTTGCAATTTTTCGAAAACGGTTATAACGATTTTGTTTAAACTCGCAAGGTTTTCTTGCGCCTGTAATGCTATATGGCATGAACGAATTGGTTTCTCTATGAAAATTTGTTGAAGTGAGTTATTGGGAAAATCTCTAGAGGTGAGCAAGTTTTGTCTGGCGAGTAACTTGGATGGGTGACCGTTCCATTTATCGTCCACAAAATAAAAATAAATTAATATTTTAATGATTTGTGTACATTAGTTACATGCTTAATTACTTTTTATTTAAATGTATAAATCATTTTTGCTTTAAATTATCTCAAAATATAATTGTAAGACTCTTAGTACATGTATAAAGGAAATTATGAATGGATGAATTATTTATACTTTTAAGTTAATTTTAAAGTTTACAATTTAGGTATATAGGAAAGTCACTAATGTCAGTAAATACAAATTGAATTTAGAATGTGTAAGAGAAAGTTGTGTGTTGTCTCACGCCGGATTTTTTTATTAGGTTTAAGCTTTATTAATACTAAGACAATATATTGTTATCAAAGAGGCATATAAAAATGTTAAGGTTAGTAATAAACAAAATTTTTCCCAAATGGGAACAACGGTGAGTTGGTATATATGTTTATTCAAAAATTGGTTTAAATTTACATTGAATATAGAAACAGCTAATCATATATAATGAGGCTATACTTTATGGTCTTCTTAGAGCAATGCATATGTATACCCACATTGCAATTACGACACTGTTTTCTTGAGTTTTTCTTACAAAAAGCGCATCTTCGTTGTTTGCCTTCCTTAGTTCGTTCTATTATGTGACGTGGTCCTTATTTGCAAGTTACAATACGTCTTGCAATGGTATTTGATGGTCTCCCTGAATTTTTTTGATGAGAGCATGAGTGCAAACCTAAATAGCGCCTTGCGATGGTCCTTTTGAAATCAAGGAAAGGTATCTTATCGTGAGATAGGCAGTACATAACATATGCGTTGTATATTGTAATGTTTATTGCATTTGTAAATAAGGCAAAATGTCATTTTTACCAAGAATTGTAATTCTGTATTTTTGCACATGCCAATCTAATTTGTCTGCTCCGCCCATATATTTGTTATAGTTCTTGATCAAGTTAGGCTGTAGTGTTTCTTTTGTTTCTTGCAATAGAGTTTACCTAAAACGAAAGATTCAACTTTTTCATGATTAGACATCACTTTTACGATATTATTATCCTTTCGTGTGACCGATATGATTTCATTACTTTGGTCAAATCGATAATCACAAAATCCCCAGTTTTTTGCTTCATCTGTAAATCTGGCTTTAAATTATTCTTGCCATCTTTAGGAAATTTCATTCTGGTATAGCGAGCTGTTCAGTGCACCGTATTCCTTTCTCAGAAAGTTTGGTAAGTAAATTATGACTTGTAAAAAATTGTCAATGTATAATTTCATACAAGCTGGATTCTTCAAATAAATTTACCACACTTAGCACGACATTTTCACCTATTCCTTTCAGCGAGCCAAATTCATTGCTTTTTAATGTCTTCAGTGATTTTTCCTTCATAAACATCCATTTTATAACAATACCTTGTTCTACCACAAGCCATTATCCATTGTTTTATCCCAAATCTTATTGGCTTTCCCCGAATAAATTGTTACATAAAATGATGACCGTAATATCACACCATCTGCCCATCAATTGAAATTTTGTCTGAAAGCACCCCGAATTTTATAAAGTTATTATTCAATTGTTCAATCAAAGGACGAATTTTAAAGATGCGATCTGAACAATTTTGTGTTATCTTATCATTATTGTTAAAATGGACATTCCTTTTCAATTTATAATATTTAATATCTAGACATATATTGACGAATTATTGTCCGATTTAAGTCTTCATCCTCAGACCAGCATAATTTTTCTTGTGGAAGGCTATTATAATCAGTATATACAAATAATTAAGTTTTTCAAACAATCAACGGTAATCTTGAAATCATGATGATTTTTTGGGATGCACATTGTTTTGTCTCCTCAACGTTTTTTTTCCATCAGATTATTATCAAATAACAACCGGTGTTTTATGATTTGTAAGTTTTATCAAATTATCTTTAGTTTCACTTTCCATAGATGGATAAACTCTAGAATAATTAGGAGTTACCTTTTTCCAATGGGAGTAATATTTTTCAAATTTCCATTATGAGAGCGCTTCCTATTTATATTTCTTTCTACGTTTTCCTTATTATTTCAGGCATCATCATAAGAACTACTGACATGAAGTTCAAGTTCACCAGCAACATCATTCCTTATATCTTCTTCTATTGCATTGTCGTCTACTTCCTCTTCATCTGTTAACTTCATGGACATCGGTAGTAGTTGAACTATATCAATGGGACCGTCCGAATCGAGTCCTTCATAAAACATATCTTTATTAACTTCTTCTATAAGTTCGGTTAAAGTCAAATACTTCTTTCTACTCACTATATTAGCACAAATCTAAAAAAATATTTTCCTGTAATGAAAAGACTACAATGATCAACGTTCCCAAATGGAAACAATTTTATTATAAAGTTATTATAACCTTTAAATTCACAACTTAGTGTTTTTATAACCTATTTACATACAGAATACATAAAAGAATAAAGAATTTTTAAAATTGCATAAAATACATACCTTGTTTATGTTTTATCTAACTTTGAAAATGATGCTACAGCCAGTTATAGCAATTGTATAGTAATTATTATAAATTTTATGATAAAATTATAATTATTGTCAACCATGTGTTAGACATAAGAGTAAGGTTAATAACTTCCTACAATCAAGTATTCTTGGTGCGCAATTCAAAATGTTATATCAACTATACAAAGATTTCTAATTGTTCCCATTCAGGATCGCTGGTTACAAATTGGTTGAATAAGATTGTGTCAACTAATAAACTCTTGACATTGTAATTTGCGGGAGTTCTGAGGTTCAGAGATTCAGAATGTGATTTTTACAACTTTTCCACCAAATTCTCATTGATCACATAAAAATATCAATGACGTATCAAATATCAATCACTAGCACTTACCTGCGGATTTTATATAATTTTCTATGACTTCAAGCAGAACCATGGTATGCAACTAACAAAATTTCAATTTTGTACACGGTTCCCACAACATTTATGGTTATTTCTAAATACATCGTAAGTTACTCATACAAGGGTGGATCAATAACTACCAGTGGTATAAATGAAGACACAAGTTTTTTACAAATTAATTTTTTTCAACGTAATCCCTTTTGTGATATGTGCATGTTTCCCAACTTTTTTCCATTTCTTTAAACCCTCAAAAAAGTGCGATTTGTCAAACTCTGAAAAATACGCATGTGTCTCGGCGATAGCTTCGTCATTTGAGCTAAATTTTTTTCCCCCCGATCCAAGTTTTCATGTTGGAGAACAGAAAGAAATCGCAGGAAGCCAGGTCGGGCGAGTACGGTGGATGTAGCAGTAATTTGATGGCGGCAATTCCGGATGGATATGCTTGTGCGTTATTATGATGAACCGAGACCTCCTTTTAACGAAATGAGGCCGTATCTCCCTCAATTTGTTGTCGAAACGGTCCACTATGGTAGTGCTCTGTTATTGTTCTTCCTTTCCGCAAAAAATCCATTCCCTTCGAATCCCAAAAAATCGTCGCCATGATCTTTTCGACTAGCGAGGACGTCTTTGCTTCCTTCTAAGCAGATTTATGCAAAAAATTCTTTATTTGAAGTTTCGCTTGCTCTGTGGCATATAATAATGTAATCAGGTTGGATCAACAGTGACAACTCGGCGCAAAAGCTTCTGCGAATTTCGCGTGAAGGGATCCAAGTAATACTTCGACAGTAACAGTCATATGCACTTCTTGTCCACCGTTAGTAATTGCGGCACCCATCGGGCCGACAGCTTTCTTACACTTAACTTATCATGTAAAATATTGATTGCCGTTCCGTACGATACACCTACGGTTTGTGCTACTTCGCACACTTTTGTTCGGAAATCTGTGAGAATCATGTCGTAGATCTTTTCAACGATTGTCTCGGTTACCACGTCTGCCGGGCGGCCAGGCTGTTCCTTATCAAAAACAGATGTACGACCACAATTAAATTCGTTGAACCAATATCTTACGGTGGCCATAGGTGGTGAAGGGTTCCCATAGACAGCATCCATTTGGTTTTTATTTCTTCTCATGTTCCTTTTATTCAAAAATAAAAAGCGAATTACGAATCGATTTTATTCCTTTTCCATTTTATCGAAAACCACTAAACACGTGTCACATAACTGGCTGCCAAATAAGAACTAACCTATGAACCAGTGTAAAATTTAGTATGGTGTCGTTCGAAGGATGGTTATACACGACACTAATGTCTACTTCCATAATCAACGCCACCTGTCTTTAAAAACGTGTACTAATTGATCTAGCATGCTATGTGTTATAAATTAATTTCTCTTTTAAATCGAATGTAGATACCAGCCCATCGTATACTACACCACAGAAGACTACCGAAGCGGATTGCATTAATCAAACACAGATTTTATCACTTATACGTATATACATAAACTGTTACTTTCAGTTTTCAACTGTACGTAGTTATTAATTTTTAATTTTAAAGATTTCTATTAATTTGACGGTTATTGTCATTTTTACTTCCAAATTATGGTACCGCTAAGTAGTTTCCAACCATTGTGAATTATATAAAAATATATAATTGTGAAATCTTTTACTACCTTAGAATTTCTCTAGTTACAATTATTGTTGTTTAAATTCCATCAATGTAAACATCCAAAAAATATATCTATCTCTTTATTCCGGTATGGTATAATGTAAACATGTTGACCCGACACGGGCCGAAGGATCAGGTTAGATTCGTGCGATGCCATATTTTTCAGAAATTTACATCAATCAATTTTGAATCTATACTAATTTTCATTAAAGATATTCTAACGTAAGGAAACATCTCACAATTATATACAGATACTTAATAATGGCTGAAAACTGTACAAAATTGTATAATTTAGAAGTTGAAATAAAATCAGTCAAAATTACTAAGTTAATGTGAATCTTGAAATATGAAGAATAAAATAAGAAAAAAGTAGATAATCACCTCATGAACCACATGAAATAATCCACGTGTGCAATGATGTCCAATTTATGTTAAATTCATATTTGAAACTATTTAGAAAATACAGTTTGCTGTATATTAAATAACATCAATTCTAATATTCTAATTATAATCTTTAGTTTGACTTTTACCACCGTTTCACTATGATATTAGATTAGAATCTCATAAATTTATTTTTAAAACAAAAGTACAGAGGACTGGTTCTAAATCAATTAAGATTATCATGCAGAGTGTGGCACAGGAGTTAAAACATGGCCACAAGGCTCCCTCAGTGGATCTAAACTATCAACAAATGGCGTGCAAACTTAAACCAGTGTAGGGTAATTATTTCTTGAATGTGGCTATACTTGTGTTATGTATATATAATTATGTAAATTACTTTGTAGCAAGTGGGAGTTAATTTTCTCGGTTTCCTAATTTAACTTTTCCTTTACGCTACGAGGATTTCATAACAATACCAATGAACTTTGTAATTATTAGTGAGCAATATCTATTGATTTGACTTATAAATAATTAATACATCTATTGCCGAAAAGGCGTTATTTTGTATTCATGATGGGCATACGTTGTTTTCGAAGGATTTTTTAATTACTTATGATACTTTAATATTTACGTTCATACTCCATTGTATGCACTAGGCATTTTTGTATGAAATATTTCAATTTAGACGTCTTCGTTTATTTTAAGAGACTAAAATCATCATTTGGAACTTTGTGAATGTACTGTTTCTAGCACACTTCACAAAACCTAAGAAATAAAAACAAACCGACAATTAAAAGCATTAGTAACATAGGTATTGTATCCAATAAGTTTTTCAGGTAGACAGAGACATAAAAAATAAACGAGATGTCTATTTCTAACTTTTCCCATAACTCAGTACATTTAGACAAGAACAAAGAAAGAGTTAGTACCATGTTTTTAAGATAATATAGTACACTTTCATAATGACGCATAAATGTAAGTCATTAACGTTCTTCCTGGTCACACTATACAGGCTATATAAAATTGAGTAAATTCGTGTTTATTAATTAAACAACTATAATGAATTGCCGTTTGAGTACATAACACTATTTTGGTGATTTTGTTGTTTCCTTGTAGATAATGCATTAATTTACATAAACGTATGGATTTTGAAATATAACTTCAAAATTTATGGGTAGTTTTTTAATTAATATAAATCGCCTTAAATACAAAATTGTTTGTAAAATATCTGTATAATTTCATTTTTATTAAAAAAAAATAAGAACTTTTTGAAACTAAACAGCACCAGTTGCTTTCATAATTGTATTCTGAACTAGTAATGATATTACCACATATGATTCGGTCAAAGTACCCAATATTCATTTAAATTGCCCTAGATACCTACCCGAATTATCATTTAGTTTGTGTATAGTATCATGTAGAGCAATGAAAGCATCTTCGCTGTCAAAATCTGATTTGAATGAAACTTTGCACGAATATAAAATAAGTAAAAACAGGTTATTCCTTCTTTTATCTGCGGGAAAAATAATTTAAGGGTAAAAATGGCACTCAAAGTTGAGGTTAAAATTCATTTTTCAGAAACAAAAACATTTAAGTCCGCACTACCTTTCATTTTCAAAGCAATTTTAATTAATGTATATGTGGTGAACCTTCTGAAGATTAAATTTAAAGTGTACGGTAACCAAAATTTGATATTATTTTCATAAACTGCGTTAAATTGAGTAGTTTATGTGTTTTTGCGCGAAGTCATAGAATAAAATCATATGGGCTATATAAATTTATTTAGAAAATTCACACACTGCTATAAATTAACTAGTGCAGTGCTATTTTATGTGTTAATTTGGTTTCATCTTACGTGGGATATTGTATTTTTATTTTCCGCAATAAAATAATAAAATTTACCCTCATGTTCATTTGCGGAAATATTATTTCAACGAAATAATTTGTATTTAAATATAGATACAATTGTTTCACCTCGCGTTAGCTTTTAAAACTGTGAGTTCTCTTTAAAATAATCTAAAGGAAGCTTCGATATACCATATTAAAAAATGTGCGTTGATAAATTTAAACTCGCGCCCTTGTGATGTCAAATTCGGTTTGGCTTTTGCTTAGGACATCTCTGTGTTGGGTACCGAAGACCAATCAGCAGCTACAGTTATGCTAAGGTCAATAGGATCTAAGATACCATCTTGTTGCACTGTGGACAGAATTTATTAAGGTAAACTAACGCTTAGTAGTATCCAACCAACTTGTGTTTTTGTCACTACCTCATATCCATTTGTGTTGCTTACGGCCCTTATAACTTTTTGTTTTTACGTTGCATACATTTGCATTAGCGTTTTATAATGTGCATAATTTTTTCTAGTTTTGCATATTTACAATATTTTGTACAAGTCTTTATTGGTAATTATTTTCGTTATTGATTACTAAACATTGTTAGTGTTTTTTAATCTTATTAGGTTTAGTGCAGTGATTTTTCCGATTTAAATTATTACGCTTCAGCCTAATGATTTTCTTTTGTTATTAAAACCCGAAATCAGTAGGAACTAGTGTAACTAGTTAAAACGCGAAATCATTAGAGACGTTTATGAATTCTAGTGGTAAATAGTCAGAAAGAAAAGTAACCGAAAACATTTGTAAAAACACAAATACTTTGCAATTTCCCAATTAATTCGAGTTTTAACGCTGAATTTTAGTTAAAATTAGTTTCATCAATATACTGACAAGTCCAAACTAGTTTTAACGTATATAACCAGTGAAAGTCAGAAATAATAGCTTAAAAGGCTTAAAACGAACACATGCTCCAAAAATGTAGCACAGTTTGTTGTGGTGTAAATAGTAAAAATACAAATTAACTGTAAGTTGGAAGCAACATTTTATATACAGAGTTTTGTAGATGGAAGATGATTATAGAGAAAATCATTGCTGATACTAACTCGCTAGAATTACTATAATCTATTGAGAGGTAGGTAATTATTACATTAACATAATTGATTTAAATACGATAACACCACTAAACGTTGCTTTAATACGTAGTTAATAAATTAGTCATCTATATTGGTATACAACCAATAATAGTTGAACTTTGTTAATGCCTATTTTAAAATATCCCGTAAATCACTATTATTACTTACTTATGTATACCTTTTTGGCGGAGTAGTATTCAAATTAACAATAACCATTTTCTCAATTTGCTATATTTCTTTATACTTATATTGTAGTATTTACATATTGAGGATATTTAATTAAGCAGACATGAAATAATAACTAATTTGTTATTAAAAAATTAACCAACTAATTTGCTGTTTAATTTTTTACTATTATGGATTATTAATTTTCCCCAAAAGTGCTGCAAAAATTAAGTTAAAATCGATTATAAAATGTCACATAAGGTTTTAGATCTCTAATTAGGCTTTAATGAAATTCAAGAGTCTTAATCATCACCATTGTGCTAAAATTCTTAATGAAATATTTGAGAGTTTAAAACAATCCGTTACCATCGCAACTGCTTATTAATCAGAATTTGGCTAACTAGTATAATTAATTTTTTTTTTCACTCGATACGTTATTTGTAATGTAAATACGTAGTCGTATAGTTTTGAAGTATATTTATTATGTTTTATTGTACTGTTATTATAGATTGTGCATGTTAAACTTAAGGTAGCTGGAGTTTTGAATCATTTTTTACCCTTATTTTATCTTTATTTTTGTAAACAGAGTGCTGCGTGTCTCATTAGTAAGTAGTAAGGTTTGGAAATACATTAGACATGTTTAAAATCAAAAATTAGAAGTCAAAATTTGTTTATTTAATACTTTCACTTTATCTACAATAATAAAGATAGCGTAAAGACAAAAATCTGGTGTGAGATAACACACGACTTTTTCTTACGTACATGGATATACAAATATGCGAATGTTAACAAACAATTAAAATATTATTTACGGTTACCCATCCAAGTTACTAAACACGTAAAACCTTGCTTAAATCCAAAGATGTTCTCTGATAAATCGCTTCAACGCATTTTTTCAGGAAAACCTCTAAGTTCACGTAAATGGATATCAAGGACATAAGAACTGTAGCAAGCTTCAAAATCATTGTTAAAAACGTTCTCGAGAAAATTGCAAAGGACTTAAATATCGCAAGAAAACAGTCGCACTTCCGGTCATTCGATTATAACTATCTCTTATACAGAAGATATAAAACATAAATATAGTTTTTCATTTTCATATGATTATTACTTTTTGAGATACGTTGTTCAAAGCTAATACTCCAAACACTTCCGGTTACTCGATTTTCAAAAATTTATTAGGGAAACTCCTTGATTAATACAAAACTAAATTAAGTAGCTAAGAAATGTACTAAGTTTAAAACAAATCGTTACAGCCGATTTCAAGAAAACCGCGAAAATAAGGAATTCGGAAAATATCTAAAAATGACAGCAATAAAGTGGTACTTCTTGTTATTAGATTTTAATGAAATGTTTGATTTTAGATTCGAAGGCGATTGTGACCTAAAATATAAATTTTTATTAAGCTGGGGCGTCTAGTTTCATAGTTATTGTATTCAGAGTCAACGGTGAAAGTACTTCCGGTTACTGGATTTTCGGAAAATTTTCTGAGTAATAGCCTAGACTATATAAAACCGCCTTATATGCTTAAGAAATGCAATGAATTTTAAAAAAATTGTTATAGCCAATTGTTAAGGATCATAACGCTACTTTCTTATTTGGTGATGACCTCAACGCGCCCTCTGCGTCCGCAGTTTGTTAAACCTTACGAACCCCTAATTGTAGTAGTATGCAACAAGCTTCAAGGCTGCATGGTTGCAACAGCAAGAATGTAATTTCTTAAAA
>JAHWXV010005835.1:0-17534 GCA_024586415.1 Phrixothrix hirtus | reverse complement strand
ACAGAGTGAAAACATACATCTCAGGTGGCCATGTTTGTTCCAAGTTAACATTGATGTACACGGCAAAAGATTAAAAAGTTGGTTTTCAAATGCTTTAAATCTTATTAGACTTATTTAATCATAATTTTATTCACTAAATAAAATTTGATTTGATTCATATATCTTAGTTAGAGGTTTACTTTACCATATCAAAATCATTTATAATATATACTAACTTCCGTAAAAATCACAACACATGGAAGTTGTTGATTAATTTTAATGAAAGTTTCAGAAAATGGATATTTTAATGAAATAAAGTAATGATTAAAATTTGAATAAAATCTATCTATATGTTGTTCTTTCTTTTTATTATTTGTTTGTTTGCACGCTAATAATGAATTTGATGAAATAAAACAATCTGTGTGCAATAACTGTACATTTTGCAAATTGTTTGTCCACTATTGCCTTCTAAACATTTAAGAATACCAAGAGTACGTCAACATGAAAATTATTGGTAGTTAAATGATTTTGAACATGGCCGTATTATTGCCATGAGACAGGCCGGACCTTCCTTCGCTTAGACATTAACGCCTTACTAGCAAAAATTTGTTTTTTAAGCTTTATTCTTTTATTTGCTATTTTAAGCTTAAACAGAACAAACCTTGTTATAACTTTTAATTTTAAATTGTGGCAAGGTAAAACAAATATATACTTATAAGACAATTTTTTAAACTTATCACGAAAAAACTGATTTAGATCTATGTTCTGCTATACCGTAATATTATAGTATTGCCTATATTGTATTTCAAATTTTAACAAAAATTTGGAAGCGTTTTTGTTAGAGTAAAACAATGTATCTCTTTCAAAACGTTTTAATCTTACATATTCACTGTATGGAAGTTTAATATATATTTTTGAACCAACTGTACTAAACATTTAGGACAAACTTATAGTCACTAAAATTATATACATTTTTAACAAAAATACCACTTAAATTCAAATATAACTCAAATAACACGAAAAATTTATCAATTACTAATACAAAGTTGGAACCGGGAGTTTTGGTTTGGAAAGCACGAGGCGAGCATCGAAGTGAATTACCCCTAGTGTTTTATCCTGTTTGAACCTATAATTTGCTTAGTAGATTAGTTTAAATTATTTCTTGTGATGCAGTGCCACTTGGGGTACCATGGAAAAGAAAGGTAAGTACCAAGATAATAAGTGATCTGTTTTGAACATTAACTAATATTTAGTACGTAATATTAAAAGATAATATAGGTACATATAAGTAAGGCTTTATCGCAAGTGCTGGCAAGGCCGGCATGCTAGCAGGTACACATTTGGTGTGCCCGCTCAAGCACAAGTTACATTATATTTAGTGACATGAGTTTTTTGATTATAGATAATCTTAATGTTATCGAAAACGTTTCACCTTCTAACGATTCTGAGATAACCGGCAACGAAAATCATGTAAATAATGCACCTACTTATTCATAAATAGTACAAACAAAATATAAATTTCCAGATAAAGAGCAAGCAATCGTTATAACTTTCATCGAGTCTACTCCTATAAGTGAATACATAATTGGGGTAGGTAACACTGTGGGGACTAAGAATGTACTATTTGCTTCCAGAATTTTGAATGGAAGAGTATGTATTTATGTCGCTGCTAAACAACTGGTGGAATATATTATCAATGAACATAAAGGTATTACTATCAAGCATACATTTATCCTTGCACGTCGACATGTAACACCTGCATAGCGCGTTATCATCTCTAACGTATCTACTTGTATTCCGAATGAAATTATATATAAAGAATTTGAACGCTTGAAACTTCGTACAGCTCCTGGCATTTCTTTTATCAGAGCAGGCATTTCAGATCCCAACTACCAACATGTTCTGGGTTTTTGTCGACAAGTTTTTATTGTGGTAGAGGAAAACGAAGAACTTCCTTCAACATTACCTGTAAAATTTAACAACGAACATTATAGAATATTTATTTCTACTGAGGAATTGCGTTGTTTTCTGTGTGGTAACGTAGGGTATGTGTTAAGTAAATGTACACAAGGCGCGGCAAAAGAAGCATCCGCCGATCATTATGCGTCTTTTCTCTGCTCTGATTCTTGTCCAATAACATCCAATTTCGAAGATCAGGATAATGTTACAGGTGATGTTGAGAGGGTAAATCTTAATAATAACAATAAAAGACCTCCGCCGTCATCTACGGCAGAAGACGGCACATCACTTAAATCTAATAATAAATCGCGTAATCCGGTCTTTAGAAAACCAAAGACAAAAAAATCTAAACGGTCTTCAACTTTTGAAATCCATGATAGTCTTGTTCTTCAGGAATTCAAAGAAATATTTGATAATTTGGAAAGAGTAATAGCATTTGACAAATTTTGTGAGTTTTTTTTATAAAAGTAAAGAGCCAGGAAAGTCCCCGGGTGACTGCAAAAACTTATACAACTGAAATAACAACACTGATAAACCTTATTATAGAAGTTATCAAAAAAGTGACGACAATGAGACTGAAATCTATATTAAAGAGATTAGTTATAAGGTTAAAACAATACGTCATGAAAAGCGAGCACCTAGTAATATCTGAACTCTCACAAGAAGAATCCATGAAAGATTATACAATTATAACACTTTCATCATAATTTATCTCACAATATGGCCCATTAAAGCTAAAACAATTAACATTTTACAGTGGAATGCACAATCAGAAATGGAAAAACGCACTAATTTAAAATTTCTACTTGCGCAATACGATATTAGTGTTGCAATTCTATTCTTCATATAACTTCAAAAATTAGCGCCTCATAAGGAAAAAACGTGAGCATGGGTATTCAGGCGTTGCTATTTTAGTAGATAAATTACTTTCCTTTACCCTTATTGAAATTACAACCACTTTTGACGAGAATCTCATGATTTGCGGTGAGCAAATTCAGGCGCTAAATATATCTACTCTCTGTGTATCGTACATTGCAAAACAATCTGTCAGTTGATAATTACAATTGTATTTTAAAACAAATTCCACCTCCTTATCTAATAGGAAGCGATTTCAATGCGCACAGTATTTGTATGGTGTCATCAAAAATGTACAACCCGGGTAATATCCTTCTGAAAGCCATCAATGCAGCGGGAGTAGTATTTCTAAATAATGGATCTCCAACTAGACTCACAAAACCTAAGGTTTGCATTTGAGTAGTCGATAGCACGTTGTGTTCACCAGACACTGCCGTTAAAATTGATTGGAATGTGATGAACGATACGTACTCATCGGGTCATTTTCTCATCATAATGTGCCTTAGGTTAGCCAATATAAACGCATTTGTTTACCAGACCACGGCATTTTAAAATTTAAGTGTGATTTAGAGAAAATATCTTCAAACCTACCAATTTTCAAAGGTACTTAATGTAGAATGACTTACACAGTCAAAAACATACAAGAGTGTGCGACAGATAACTTCCAAATAAATCGTACTTTATAAAGCGTGGTAAACATTCACCGGTATGGTGGGACAACGAATGTAGCGAAATTGTGATAAAAGACGTGAAGTGTTAGCCAAGTATAAAGAACACCGAAACATTGACAATTACATCAACTATCAGAGAGAGTATGCATATCCAAAAAGATATTTGAAGAAAGAAAGACGGGACAGCTGGAAAAAGTTTTCCGACCGCATTAATAAGGACATGAGCAGTGCAGAATTTTGGAAGACCATTAAAAAATTTAATAATACGTTTTCGGAAAAGTTTCCATTAATGAACATTGGCTACAGAATTTACTGGAATCCCTCACCTTTCCATATGTTCCCAGGGAACCGCAAAAAAGTACTAGTAGTGACACAGATCACTTCCTTACTCGGCCTTTCACTATTACAGAATTAAATCGTGCAATAAATAAAGCCAAAAGCACTGCTTCTGGTATAGACGATATAACTTGCCCTCTTCTTTACGGGTTACCAACAAACGTGAAAGAAGTTTTACTAAATTGTTTCAACGAGATCCCCCGAAACTAGTAATCACCGAATGACTTTAAAACCATTATAGTTGTCCCAATCTTAAAACCTAACCAACCACCTAATGATCATAAATCCTACCGCCCTATTTTTTTGTTATCATGTATTACTAAGACTTACGAAAGGATGATCTATTGTCGACTTGAGTGGTGGTTAGAACGCAAAAATCTGGTAAAGGCACGATCGGTACCTTAACTGATTTGGTTACGGATATCCAGATTTCTTACAGCATAGATACATATTTGGGCGCTATATTTTTGGATATATAAAATGCTTTTAGCAATATAAATTTAGACTTTTAGAGCGGAAAATGATTTTATTGGGAATACCCGAACAAGTATTGAAAAAAAATCTGCGAGCTGTATAGAGATAGGAAAATATACGTTAGAAGTGAAGACAATACTTTAACTGGCCCATAGATGGGTGTACTTTAATGGTCTACCCTTAGCCCAATATTATTTAACTTATTATTTCTAGATTTATTCGCAACATTAGGTCCAAATGTATCGACCTGTCAATATGCTGATGACGTTGGCATTTACACAACTTTAGGAAATGTAAACCATCTAAAAGGTAACCTAGATATTGTATTTTACAATACCAGAGCATGGCTTTTTCAGAATGGATTAACGTTGTCCACATCAAAAATTAAGGTAGTCTTCTTTTCTCGTCACAGAAATCTCCCCAAGGGAATACATGTTTATCCAAGAGGATACTCCCTATATCATTTACTGTGAAATATTTGAGAATGGTCCTAGATAATAAACGATAATAGAGAGAGGATATTGATTATGTAATCAGTAGACGTGAACTTGCGACTAATATTTTAAGGGTTGTGACCAGAGTTAGCTGGAGAGCACATATTTCAAGTCTCTTAAAAATATATTGGGCATATATAAGACCCATATTGGATTATGGATGTATACTTTACGGGTCTGCCTCGAACAGTAATTTGAAGCATTTAGATACAATTGTAACGAAAGCCCTTAAATTGTGCATGCGATGCGCTCCTCTCCTTCCAATGCAGTGCATGTGGAGGCGAATAAACCACCACTTAAAATACGACGTCAATATTTAGCCAACAAATACTTAACAAAAATTTTGATTCAGGAAGCTAATATCACGAGAAGTAAAGTAAGTGAAATCTCAGTTTTTGATTTGGCCAAGCCGTACTGGATAAAAAAGAATTCTCCGCCGTTAGCGAAAGCACATAGGCAACTTGCAGAGCTAATGTCCACCTAAAAGGTTGTTCATATTCTAACATAGATTTTGAGAGTTTTATCAGCAAACCAGTAACATACATTCCACCCTATACAGGTAATATGATATTAGATAAACAACTGCATCTATCAATTCCAGGTAATATTGAAACAGCAACTATTACATACAATAATGGGGCAAAGACGAAAGAGGGTTGTGGTTTTCATACTTCCGCCTACCGGAAAGTCAAAACAATTTCAGCTAACTAATCGCACAACTACCTTCTCTGTTGAATTAACTGCTATTTATGAAGTACTAATAGATGAAAATAATGTAAACGCCACCTCTGTAGCTATTATGTCTGACACTAGAAGTGTTCTTGATACATTAAGCCACTCTAATAATATTCGTAAAATGGACCAAATGATATTTAACATCAAAACTTCAACCGTAGATGTAAAAGCGTGGCTTTTTATTGAGTGCAAGGACAAGCAAATATTTACCCTAATGAAACAGTTGACCACTTGGAGAATGATGCTATTTTTCAGGGAACTCCTTACCAAAAGGCCCTCACATTCAGAGAGGTAGTAACCCTACGCAAGGAGCTGATCATTCGTAAAAAATGGGATAGTATATGGAAATATAGTTATAATAGTAGACCCACTCAATTCGCTTTAATAACTTCCACTGTTAAAAGTAAAACGTGGTACACCGCTCTAAAGGTTAGCCGCTTTTCACAATCCACCATTTCTCAGCTAAGATTTGGACACGGGAAGTTTCCAAAACACCTATATAAGTTGGAAATTATAGACTCTGAAGCTTGCTGCTGTGGTTATCCCGTGTATGATTTGAATAATTTTTTATTCGGCTGTAATAATTACAAAGATAGAATTACAATGTTCTTACGAAACTTAGCGGCTGAGAAAAATTTAATCTCAGTACTCTGCACGCAGGATTCGCACATATATAGCGTGGTAATAGAACACATCAAAAATATTAAACTGAAAATATAGTTTGGGTCTCCTCCGTACTGAACCTTTGTTTTGTTATTTTCCCTTCTTAACCGTGGTCTTTCCTGTGAAGCCAATAAGTCGCCTTGATGGACCCCTAGCCGTTACTATTGTACAGTTAATCGTAGTGTTGTTTTGTAGCCGAGAAGTTGGTGGCTAAATGAGCAGAGATTCCAAAAGCCCATAAAAAAAAAGTTGGAACCGATTGGATCAAACATGGCGACCATTCGTATCTTAAAGATAAAATCGCATATAACCAACAGAAATGAAGACATCCATTATCTTCACCCTGTTTATAAAGGCGCTCTAGTAATCCGAGTCCAATCCATGGGAAGGTATTTTAATATTCTTTTTATTCCTGTTACATTAAATTTTTGTGAACATATAAAAATGATTTAAAAATATATATCGCTGTAACTGTTTATATTTTTCAATCTTTAAAACGCTCTCTGCGTGAATAAGATTTAAAACTGAAACATACTGTGTGTAAATTTTTTTGTAATTTAAGAATTTTGCTCTATTGTCTATGTTACTTCAATATACGATATTCATGCACGATTGAATGACTTTGTGAAAACTAGTATGCCATCATAGTGTTTCAATTTAAATAAATACTTAGTCTTCAAATACAGAGTGATTTTTTAGTCCAGTTACCCAATTTTTAATGTCTGTTAATTTTTTTCTAAGAAAGGGGAATTTTGTTTTGTGACACAAAGTTGGTAGCTGTACTCAACCGGTACAGATCCGGTAGTGTGAGTTGATTCTCTCTGAGGTGTGTAAAATTTTGCGCCGTTTCACGTGGTTTTACGAATAAAATGTCGTTTACCCTAGAACAACGGGTTTTTATTCTTGAACAATATTTTGCTACGAAATCGTATGTGAGTGTAAAAGAATCATTTTAAATTAAATTAGTTGGTATTCCTCCACCAGAAAAAATGTCAATTTCTAGGTTAGAAAACGATTTCGAGAGACAGGTATTGTTTGCGACAAGCAACGTTATGGTCGACCATCTCGCTTGATAGATGAAGTTTTAGAGGATGTGAGAACAATATTGCTCAATTTTTCACGGAAAAGTTTACCAAAACTTTCCTCGCAAGTTGGTATGTCATATTCGAGTATCTAGAGCACTGCTAAAAAATTAAAATTGTATCCGTATCGCATATGATTAGTCCAATAGCTTCAGCCTCCGGATTTAAACAAGCGATTGCAATGCTGCCCTTAGTTTAGGTCTTTCGTAACTGTAATAGAATCGAAATTTTAAACACAGTGTTCTTTACTGATGAAGGTTGGATCCATCTCAACGGTTATGTGAACAGTCAAACCACTCGAATTTGCGCTGCTGAAAATTCTAACGCTTTGCATCCTGCAAAAATTGGTGTATGGTGTGCGATATCTCGTTAGTGTATAGTCGGACCCATATTCTTCGAACAGACTGTAAATCGTGAAGCATACAGGAATATTGTGCGCCATTTTGTGTCCCTACAGGAACTTCAAGAACGGTATTACTGGTTTCAGCAAGGTGGCGCTACCTGCCGCATGTCTGGAGAAACCATTAACTTTCTGCAAGAGGTCTTTGGTGGTCGAATAATGGTCTCCAAGGTCCCCATACCTCACATTTCCTGATTACCTTTTGTTGGGCTACATTAAGTCCGAGGCCTTCAAAAACAACCTTCAAACTATTCATGAGCTTGAAGTTGATGTTATAGACTTAATCACGAATGTTTCCGATGCAACTCTTAAAAAGGTTTCTTCTAACATGCTAAAAAGAGTCCGAGCGTGTATAACCGCAAGGGGTGGGCATTTTGAACATATTCTTTAACAACTGTTTGCAACTATAAGCAATAATATCTTTTTATTAAATCTCTTTTGTAAGTAACAAATAGATTCTTTTTATTACATCTAAATTTCTTTTTCATAAATTATATTACAAATTGTAGCAATGCATCTACTCGCAGATTCTTTATAAATTTCATTTGTGAAGATAACAAAATAAACTACAGGATGTAAAAAGGCTTTTTCTAGCAGACATTTGTTACTTTTGTATGCGTTATAAACAATTACAGGTAGTTTTTGTTCGTTGGCTTTTTAAAATTATTTGAAGTAAACATTTGATTAAAATTATCAGCATCACATTAGAAGGGAACTTTGAGCGTTATTTCTCGCTAAAAGCAGTTAATAAGAACAATCAGCTGTTTAAAACAAGTGGCAGCTCTGTTAGTTGTTTCAGACTTGTAAAAAATTACATTTCTGAATTTCAGTTTGTAAAGATACCTTAGAACTGTCTCTATCGTCCCCTAAAATATTTATATTTATTTTGACTAACTGGTTGTCTAATAAAAGCTTATTTGGTAAATATTCAAATGGAAAGCGCAATAGTCTTCTACATCCGATGATGTACCCACCACATGGCGCTTTGAACAATTCACAAATATAAGAAGCATTTTCCACAAGCAATGATGATGCTGCTCCCAGTACTTCATGCAACAAAATATATGCCTCTAATTGGTGCATAATAACCTTCGATTAAAAAGAAATCACAATTATTATTAACAGGTATTTTGAAACTAAGTTGAGTACCGTGAGTTATTTTTCATCGCCATTTTATATTACATTTATTTAGATTGAAGGATAGTTGAATATAACAACTGGAAGATATTATTATTTTATCGTTTAAATTGATGATACAAGTGACCTTTTTATGGAAAAAAATAGCAAGAAATCAAAAATTTTGGAAATATGGAATGCTACCTAAACTGGCGACATTGTCCATGGAAAATGTCGCTCCAGAACAAATTAAAAAGACAGTGTTAGCACGAAGAAGCCTGATTACAAAATAGTAAGTAGTTCAATTACAGCTTGCTGGAATCCACAATTAACAACGCGGACTGCCTCAAATGTAGTGGTTGATTATTTTGTTTATATTTCACACAATAGACAGTCATAATTTTTTGCTTTAAGATCTGCTGAATAGGATTTAGCTACTTTCGACTCAATATTTCTCCAATTGTCCGTGTTCTCAAAAAAATGGCAAATGTTTTTTTCACACCCGCAACAACCAGGTTCAATAAATTTCAAAGAAATATTATACGTGAAAATATTAATAGTAGGTTCTGCATTCTACTTTGTAGTCTGTATGATTGACACAATTAAGTTGTTTGTAGAAAAACTAATGAAAGATGTGCAGCTTTGGCAAGTCAAATTGTTGCCGAAGTAAATTCGATTTTATAAATAATGTATTGGGAAGGGGAGAATGTGTGTGAATTCTCCTTATATATTATGCAAAATTAAAAAGCAAAAGGTTATACAAGAACATAAGGAAAACCTTAAACCATTGCCAAATTGTAGGGAAAAAGATAATATGATTATATACTACGCAGCAAAAACAGACCTATACAGAAAAGATTTTGTGGTAAGTATGATGATGCACCAAAAATTGAAGTAAACTTAAATTTCTATTAAATAAGCTAAATTAAAAACTTGCAATTAAGCTTGTTCAATGCCTTTATATTTTATAAGTAAGCATGGTATTTGAATGACTAAACTTGAAATGATGTTATTAAGTATATGCAATAGACTATTTTCACTTACAGAACTCGTCAATTAAATTACAATGCTAAACCACAAAAATTCCCTTCTTATAACGAATGGATTAGAACCTGGACTGAACAAAGAAAGTGTGACTATATTGAAATTTAAAGAGCAGCACAATTTAGCAGTTGAAATATATGTTCAATGGATAGCTGACAAATATGTTTTTTTGTGTATTTCTTCAAGTAAAAGGAAAGTTTTTAATATTTCTCATTATTTCTTGCTAGATCTGAATGTTTATCTCTGCACGAGTTATTTGCGAATAAGCTAGCTGTTGAAGGTATTTAATTGGTTTAAGCACTAAATTACAATACTAAGTTATTGAGAAGAATTGTTTCACATATGGTTAACATAATTATGAAGACGGTCGTAATTCCTACTATTGCCAAGATAGGCTTCTTGATGCGTTGTATCAGTAAATGATATTAATGCCGTTAATGAGAAGGTACTGTAAGAATAGTTGAATTATGCGTGGACGGCCTTTAAAGAATGTAACGGTGCTTTTGTATTAACTCAAAGTAAAGTTGGTGGTTTTATTTTTAGGAGGACTATCATTGTAGTTATATTAGTAAAAAGTTATATGTAAGTGAAAAAGTTTTTATTGAACTGTTAAGTTTTTTATTTACTGGTTAAAACTAATAAATATTTTCAGCAGCATAGTAGCAACGAAGGCATCGTTCACATAAAACAAAAAAAAGATAAAAATGAAAACCTACTCTTATTCGAAAAAGCATAGAAAGAACTATGTTTGTTATCAAACCTATACCCGAGTTTTCAGTTTAAACATTGTTACTCTTTAAATTTAAATATATTTATATTTTATTTTCAACATTTTGTTCTATTCGTTTAAAAAATGTGCTCTTTTGTATGACTTCACGCTATTGAAGTTTAGTATAAAATTTCTGTTTGAATATGCAGGGTGGTCCAGCGAAAAGTTTGCTCCTAGCTTAACGGCTTGTTGGGCAATTTTCTAGAAAAATGCTCGGACACGTCGTTTCAACCCACTAGCGAGCGTGAACCATCCCTTCAATACTTTAAATAGGAGGTGGGTTCAAACGATACATCATTTTAAGAGAACAAAGTTCTTTTTATAACGATGCCATAATTAGTGGATTTAACTAAAACAGTTAATGCAGGAACGTCTTTAGCAGCCCAAATCCTACATTTTTTATATTAAGCAAATATATACGTACGTTGTAGTTGTTAGGCATCAAAACAGTCACATCATTTAATGTTATTAAATTTTTGAAAGGGGAAAAATTCACTCCAACCTCAAAAAATGTTAAATTGTTAAAAGGTAAGAATGATACAGAATTTCATAAAGTGGAACATTTCCATTAAATGAAACCAACTGTGTGTATTAACGATTTTATTGAGACATTACTTTAACAAGTGTTCAAAATATTACCCATTTGCTTCCATACAATAATAAAGCTTGTGCCGAAATCTTTCTCAAACATTTGCTAGCATATTAAGTGTAATACCTCTTTATTCAACTATTATTAGTTGGCGAAGATTTTCGACGCATTCAGGCTTAGTAGCAAAACATTTACTTTTCAAATATTCCTAAAGAAAATAATCCAAAGGCGCTAAATCGGGTGACCTGGCTGGCCATTCAATTTGACTTCGTCTTCCAATCCATCGCCTGGGAAACCGATGATCTGAAAATTCTCTTACAGGAGCAGTATAGTGCGGAGGTGCCCCTCCGAGGAAGGAAGGAAGTGAAGAAGATCACCATTATGATTTGGACTATTTTCTATTATCTGGGTTATTAGTATCGCAATCACATCTTCTAGCATGTTTAAATCCACTTCGCCAGTCCAGTTTCCAGGAATAAAATGTGGCCCTACAATATTATTACCTAATATACCACACCAGATATTTAGTTTTTGCGGATGTTGTGTGTGAACCTCTCGGAACAAATGTGGGTTACTGTCATACCAGTAACGGCAGTTATGCTTATTTAAAGCACCATTTAAATAAAATGTGTATTCATCGGAAAAACAAATATTAAATAATAAGTCCGGATCGTCAATTATTCGCTGACTCATGTTCTCACAAAACTGCAACTTTCTGTCAAAATCATCCTCGTTTAGTTCGTGCACTAATTCAACTTTATACGGATGGTATTTATAAACTTTTAAAATTCTTAATATGGACGAACGATACACTCCTGAGGCTTCAGCTACTTGACGAGTACTTTGAGTATGATTTAATGCTACATGCCCCAAAACAGCCAATTCCACAGCTTCATTTCTAATTGGTCGTCGCAGCTGGTGTTTCATATTTCAGACTGATCCAGTATCGACAAACTCTTTAACTAGTTTTGCAACATACGTATCACTCACATTTCTATTGGAATGAGCATTATTAAACACACGAGCAGCAAGCTTCGCACAATTATCGTTTTAAAAATAAATTTTAACAATTTCAACTCGTTCTAGAATTAAATAAATCATTTTTTACAGTAAAATGAGAAATGACTTGACGATTAATCGCACAGAATCGATGACAGTATTCAAATCACACGTTTCAATTGTTAGCCTACTAAGTTATCTTGTCAGAACTGCAAATATGTAAAACATCTACCAATAAGTATTTATGAGAAAGAATGTTTTTGGTGATAAACAAAATGTGAATGATTCCTATAATGCTCAATCAAACATTTCATCGCTTACTTTAAAATATTGTACCACTCGTAATCGTTTACGAATTTACTTTGTTATAGGTGAGGTTAAAGTACTCATTGAAAGAACTAAACAACGTAATGATTGTGGTTTTTAATGCTTAACATCTAAAACGTACGTGTGTGTTTCCTTCATACAAAAAATTGTTATTTTCATGTTCACTTTCATTTAATGAAAAAGAACTAATTAAAATACATGCAAAATGCCAAATTTACTTGCTCGCTTTATTTAATATTCAGTAATGGTCTACTTCAATTCTTGGTGTATCGAAATATTTACTCCGTTGCTATATACCGTATGTTTTAATTGGAAATGCACTTTAGAGAAGTTCCACGCAAAAGTTCTATTTGAAATTTTTGAATGTTATGCGTTTTACTAGAATGTTTTTTAAAGTAGTGTTTAACTAATAATTTCTTCCAACGAAACGTATTCATAATATTTGGAATGAATATCTTTATAAGTACATTTCCAAACAGGACGTAGGTTGTGTGAGATTACAAATAACGCAGTCATCAAATAAATGGAACACCTAGAATGAAACACTATAGTAATGTATTTGGACTTTCATAAGATTACCTAGACAACCTAAACTATCGAAAGCTACAAAACCATTCATAAAAGTGCAGAGATCAAGAATTAATATTCCATTTATTATAAATGTAAAAGTATGTTTTTAAACGAGCCATTGTTTTATGAAACTTATTATTTTTTTACAACAGATGCCTTTATACTAGGGAAAGTTGGCGAGTAATGCATATTTGGCATAAATAATAATAAATTAGGGTTAATTTTTTATTATTATATTGTTATATAATAATAAAGTCATAATGTGAAAGCCAAAGTCAAAGTCAAGTAAGTCATTACATTGTATTTTTCAAAACTTAAGAATGTTATATTTATAGATTACTTACAATAAATGTGATATAGTGTATTACCTACATAACGAGTATGGAAAATGACGTATGTCAATCGAGGTGGCAGTTGTCACACGAGGTGTTAGTCAAGTGCGACAACCAGCTAATATGATGTATATCACTTTCCAATAAGTTATGTACGCAATTCTTCCCACGATCACAAATTATTACTACCTCAGTCTATTTTGCTAGTTGGAAAGCTTTTTTCTACTGCTTAATTACAGTAATTAATTTTCTTTCATTATGATAATTTATCTTACAGCTTTGAAACAAAAAGGGCAACACTGATTTATTAATAAAATTCTAAGACATTCATTCATTCATAACACTGCCGTCCGCTATTATAACGCACCATATGCGATGTTGTTATTTTTCTAGACTACTTAATTGTTTGGAACCAATTACCTTCGTATGTGGTCGTGGAAAAATAATTAATATGTTTCAATAAATTGTAAACAATTTTTTAATTTTTAATCAGTCACGTGATAATATTACATAGTCATACCTTATTAATTGATATAATATCAATTTTGGGATAGTCGAGCGGTTTTTTTATTTATTTAAGGGTATCGCCCACACTCAGTGACGAGATTTTTTTTGATTCTTCTAATTTTTACCTGAAAGGTTTAACTTAGGTAAACACAACACTTTTGTCTTTCTCGGACAAGTACAACAATGTCAATGTAAAATTGAGTTTATTTAAATTGAATAATAATTTAAAAAATATTAAACATACACAACAAAATAAAAATAAATGTAATAAATAAAATTAATTTTAAATCTGATTAAAAATATTAAATTACAATCGATGCTATCAATTTCTATAAAATTTATGAATATTGAAATAAACTTTTTAACACTTACTTTACTATGAATTAAGTCTTTACGTTTAGCTTAAATAAAGGTTTTTCTGCCTCAATTTGTTTACTAATGCTTTACAAAGAAATTAAATGTCTACGACCTTGGTTTAAGAAAACTTAATTATGTTTTCTATTATTAAATAAAGTTCAAATTAATGTTCCTTAAACCTAACTGTTTTACTAAATAAACACTCGCAATTCGCGTTCGCGGCAAATAAAATTTAATCGAGAACTAACCTTTTCGATGTCTTCTGACTGATTTTATCAGGTGAAACGGATATCCACTCTAAAATTTTTATAAGACTTGGCGCAGCATTATTAACTTCTTTGAATTACTGGGACGAATTCCCAACTCGTGGTGATCCTGTTGTAATTCTTTTACTGCAATGGAATTGCAGGGACTTTTTAACTGACGAACTTGTTTATTGAACTGTGCATTATACACTTCTAGTAGATCAGGAAAAAGACGTGATTTTTAGTTGAGTTTGTGCTTAATAACTTTCGGGAATTCTCATTGTTAAATACGGTTGCTGGTTATTTAAGGTCAAATGCAGCACAAACTAATAAAACTCAAACAGCAAAATTAATAAGTAACAATTCCGCTCTAAGTGTTAAGAATTAATTTAAATAAATTGGGTCAAATAAAACGAGTAGCCATTACAACAAATATAAAAATACATTAACGTACACCAAATAAGTTAGTACCTATTGTGCACCAAATAAGCAAAGATCTCAGTAAAAATCAACCAACTATACATGACGTAAGATTAAATAGTTACAGGTCCTATATATATAAAGCAGTATCTACGGGGTACAATTGAGTTTATCTGAATATCGAAACAATGTTGTACGAGACAACCAATTGGGCCCACTTTCTACAAGTTATGTTTCAGCTTCGACCAAAAGCAATTTTAAGCAGTCTGTTAGTAATTCGAACTGGACGTTACAAAGTTAAGACTTTCACAAGCTGCCATTGCTAAATGTGGTTTCATAGAAATCGACCATTCGCCTTATAATTCAGATCTCGCCCCCTGCGACTCTAAAGGGATAACGTTTAGAAATGATACAGAACTTATAGCTGATGTTGAATGCCATTTCTCAAACAAGACACAAGACTTCTATAATGTATTAAAGTTGTTATTGAAACGGTATAATATTTGTATTAAAAAGCAAAGCAACTATTTTGTAATATTTATTTTTGACACAAGTGCACTGTCACAGACCCGAGGTCGATTTTTACAGAAAGAGTTCTGTAAAGCACATCGAGGGCTTGCATTATGAGCGCACGAGTATCGAACAACTTTTTTTTTTGTATTCGTTTAAGCATGTTCTAAAGAACACTAATGTCTAACATTTTGAAACTAATTGTGGCGGTTGCTAAATTAAGACAATTTATGTATTTAGTTATATACCAAAATGGATTCACATAATTATTATTAGTTTAGAGTTGTTGAAATTGATTAGATTTTTGATTAAATATATAAAAAATGTTACATAACGTTTTTGACTACTAATGGGAATTGTATGGAGTTCAAGAGCCTAATGATGACTTAAGGGTCTTGAGTTTCATTCTATTCCCGTTAGTAGTCGAAAACGTTATGTGACATTTTTTGTACATTTAATCAAAAATCTACTCTATAAAAAAATCGATCAGACTATTTTTTATTATTTTATTCCAATTTAATTAAATACCAGCAATATTAATTATGGAATAAGTACAATAGTTATATATAATTTTTATGGCTATGTATTTTAAAAAACTTGTACAGGGTGTATCAAAAATCCCATTACTCCCCATCTAACTGTATGCTATATGATTTTTTTGTTCGCAGGTGATATTGGGTTGTGAAAGGAATGGCTAACGGATGAAAATTACACCCATGAGCAACGAATCGTCATGAGTACCTAGGCTCATGAACGGCCGCACACTGAGAAAACATAGAGAGAAATTCAAAATTATTTCAATATTAGATGTAATAAGGTAGCACCACCGAAACCACCAATTTTACGTTGGGAGAAGAAGCTATTTGAAACTGGTTCCGTTAAAGATAGACCGCGTTCTGGAAGACCAACAACAAGAGCAGACACGTGTGCGGAGATTGCAGTTTCAATGGAACGTTCGCCGAAAAAGTCACTGCGCAAGCGACCACAGGAATTTAACGTCCTAGTAATGACATTACATCGACACATGCGGAAAGACTTAGGCCTAAAACTGTACAGATATTCGTTTAGAAATTAGTTAACAGATCACCACAGACTCGATGTAGCGCCTGTGCGGAATTATTGGAGCTATTCAATACAATTCCCAAACGTGGAAAAGCGATGTTTTCAGACGGATGCGCCATCTACCGTAGTGCAAAAGACAGAAATATGTATTTCTGGAGTAAGGAGAATCCTCATTTCTTTGAGAAACTGGAAATGAACCCACCCCATTTGATACTATGGACTGTAATATCTGCTACGTATTTGATTGGTTCATATTTTTTTGAAGATCTCGGGACTCATGTGGGTGTGCTAGTTAATCAGGAAGCTTACATCGCCATGCTACGCGACTAGTTTGTACCGCAATTGGAGCATTTGGAATTTATTGATCGAATCTGGTTCTAACAAAATGGAGCGACAGCTCATTCGCAATACGCGTGAGGGAATACCTTAACGAAGTTTTGGAGACAGACGGATTGGAAGAGAATCGCTAACATTACCTGCATCTCTGAAATGGCCACCACGAAGTCCGGATCTCACATCCTGTTATAACGCACTATGGAGACTCATCAAACAGAAAGTCGCCCATGACCGTTATCAGACAACGGAAAAACTAGAAGACGCTGTTTAGAATGCATTTGCTTCCATCACTCACATCGACCCTGGCGAATAATAATGTGACCATGAAAATGACGGTGTACACACAACGCCTGGAGTAAATGATGGTTACTTGTTGCATTTACGACTAAGCGCTTCTCTCAACATATACGTGCTGTTGAAAGTATACTTCGCACAGATGCTTGACATTTACAGGAGGGGGGGGTAATGGGACCTTTGGTACAGGCTGTACAAGGTAGTATATTGAAAACCAAGTTTCATAAAACAAATTTATATCACACTGTAAGAGTGCTCAGTACGAACTGGGCTCGCTTAGCATATACCTCTAGTGTAGATCAAAAGTCAGAGAGGGCCCAGGACGGCTTACTTGGCTGCGGTAAATATGTAGCTGCGGCAATAACTCACTAAAACTAATTATAGATATTTACAATTCATTAAAATTATA
>JAHWXV010005810.1:0-19290 GCA_024586415.1 Phrixothrix hirtus | reverse complement strand
TTTTGAGCATCTATCACTAATGCGGGATGAAATAGTTGAAGAAGAAAAGTTTCAACTTCATCCGTCCAACATTATTGAAGATTACTTGTAAAATTCTCTTCCTTCATGTTTGTTGTCTAAATGTCGAAACATAACATGGCAAGATTTATCTCCAGAATTTTGGGCTTGGCTAAGTGGGAAGAATTTTGCAAATCTTCCTTTCAGACTTGCATGAAACCAAATCTTGTAAAGCATTTATCTTCAAATACTAAAGTTGCAGAAAAAGTGATACATTTTTCCATTTTTTCGGGTTTATCTGGTATGGATAATAAATCAAGATTAGTAATTTAGATACATTTGCACAGCTAGATCGTATTATTAAGATTAACGTGGATCAAATTTCGGAACGGTGCATGAAGATACTGTTTGACGCCACTTGTAAATTCAAAGGATTTGCTCTAACGCGTTTAATGAAGAAAGTTCCTTTTAAATTTTTATCGGTATTATTTTGTTGCTTGAATCAAAGATATGTAATAATGGCGATATTTTATCTCGTGAGTGATGACAGTCAACTTCATTATTCTGGTTTATGTAATGAAGAAAGGCATTTCTTTAACATTTTTCTTGGTTAAATTTTGATGTACTGCATTTCAAGTTTGAATAATATAAAATTAATGGAAGAAAGATCATCCGTGATCAAATTTTGAATTTCGTCAATTGCATGGTTTGACGTATTTAATGAACTTCTTCCAGCACTGTTGTTGATCGCCCCATTTGTATGTAGATCGATTTCATATAATGAAGAAATTCATTTTTAGATCTTTATTGATCAAAGAAGATGGTGTTTGGAGGAATAACATTTACAGCTAGATTTTTCACGTTGAACGTCAACGACTCGGGAAAATCTAGTTGGTTTGTTTACACATAAAATGCCCATTTCAGTAGATGAGTTTGGCATCATTTTTTCAAAGTGGTTCCCTAAAATCCTCCAAAAAGACAAATCAATCTCCTTGGTTCTCGATTTCATGATTTATAATGCGACTTGATATATCAAAGGGGTGGCGTGTCAAAGTTATTTTAAATTGGGCCCTAAAAAATTGTAAGTCTGAATCTGTCAATTAATTTTAGGTACCGCTTTTTAAGTAACTGTAGCTGGCAGCTCTGCCAATGTAGTGAACGGTTTTCATGGTTAAAGTTAATTATTAAGCAAGATGTTTACCTGGACACATTTAGACTTCAAAATTGGGGTCTCCATTTAATGAATTTTTTAACGCAGTTTTTTATTTTAATTTTCTTTACAGATAAATGTTCGAGTAACAACAATGGACGCGGAACTTGAGTTCGCGATCCAACAGACTACGACAGGCAAACAACTTTTCGACCAAGTAGTCAAAACCATCGGTCTAAGAGAAGTTTGGTTTTTTGGGTTGCAGTATACCGATTCCAAAGGTGATCTGACTTGGGTCAAGCTTTATAAAAAGGTAAGACATTTATACGGGTTTTCCCCCTTATATTTAGGCTTGGCGGCTAGATTGTCGTGACATTAATCAAATTTTCGGTAAATGTCTATAAATAAATGTGAAACTATGTCGGAGTTAATTTTTAAATCTATGCATTAGTTATGAACAAGTAATACCAAACTAAGAAGAGAAGTGTGTAGTTTGCATGCGAATTCGATGCGGTTGAAACATAATATGAATCACCATGTCACCGGTCGGGTTCTCAGTCTTTCAAGGCTAACTTGTTCTTTGTAATTGTAAAGTCTACTGTTTCAGTAGTTCTAAATCTAAAATCTTTGAATGGAGCGATCTTAGATTCTTGTTTCGCCAGAGTCCTATTTTAAGATTTGAGAGTTTTTGCCACTAGGCAGCAAATGGCGTACGTGATTCTAAAAAACGCGAAATTTTTATGTACGGTAGTGCCTAGCGTAGGCGAATAAGTTGTAATGTGTTTATTGTGGTTGCATCAGATGTTCCTCTTTGCACATTTTTATATGACTAATGTGCGTCATTACGTTAGACCTCCTCTTCGTTTTTATTTTAGAATGTTACGTGGTCTATTACTGTTGCTACTTCCAAACACAAATGAACAATTTACATTTTGTAAATAGAAATCTTGAAGAAGCTCATTAACATATCAAATATTAATACAAGAGGCCAAGACGAAACTTTCTCCAATTCTTGATTCTTGCAAATTTTCATTTTATTAACTTGCAGTAGCGCCATCTTGTTACATATCTAAAAAAAATAGTTTTCGAGATCCCGAGGCCTTTCTGTCTGTTTGTTCCTTGCTAACAGAATATTTTATAAAGATAAACAAAGGAGTGTTATCTTGTTACGTTCAATTCGAGACAGTATATTAATTAGCCTCATTTCAAAAACGCTACATCACGTTTTACTTTTTTTTACTTCATGTCTTCTAGGACGTCTTAAAGTTAGAAGTAAAGATGCTCGTTCCACATAATTATATAAACATGGGTACATTATGGTATTACCCAATGTAATTAGTTAATTTACGTTTACTTATCCATGTTTAAGTTTTAAATTTAAGAAACCATTATCTCAATTGTTCTGCGTAATCAAAAGACAAACAAAATTATTCGGCATGACGTCACGGCTGCGACTACCTAATCTTACATGTCGCATGGAAAATCTTTTCTTACCACCTACCATCCGATCACTTTCACAAATTTGATGCGAAATTGTCGAAGAAACTATCGATCTTCATTAATTCAAGATTCCAGTCAACGACCTGTATTTATAAATTCCACGACTTTCTCCATCATAACCTGATCCGACCTTGTCGGCGTGTCTTTCACTTTGCGTTTTACTAATTTTATCACGTTTATTTAACCCGGTTTTCATTTTTTTCCAACTTCTAAGACCAAAAGCATCGATGTTGTTCTTCTTGACGATTATAGTTGCTTAAGTCTAAATTCCGAGTAAAACTTGACCACTTATAATACCAAAGGATAGATTATTCCTAAAGCTATAATTTAAGTTAACATTAAAAACAGTTACACTATTCGCTGCGCCGAATCTTCTCTGGCAAAGCCTGCTTACATGCTTACTAGTAATTTATTAATGAACTTGTTCTGTAATATGATTTTATCGACCCTGTAGTTGTGATTTCGAGCTTTACCATCTTACTTTCAGCGCGGCGAATTTGATAATTTCTTTTGGTTATCCCAAAGCAAAATTTTCTGTATGAATTTGGAAAAAAATGCTTGAGAAACCACGAGAACGTTGGGAATTTTAGTTTTAACGCTTTAGGTTAAAAATAGAGAATTTCTCAAAACAAGAAGTATTTAGAATATTTATCATTCATTAAAGAAAGTATAATTTTAATTAAAATAAGATATTGTTCACACGTTACAAGGTTAGCTTCATTGCAAAGGTAACGTAACATGTACATTTTTACCTTGAACGATTACATAAATAACTGCTTCTTGTTTGCTAAATCTTGATTTACATTTTTTACGTATTTCTAAAAAAACTGTTTTCGAAACAAAACAAATCAATTTTTGGTAAATTTATTCCCTGTAGACGGTGAAACATTTATTTTCATACTCTTTGCAAATGAATTGCAAAAATTGCTAAACGGAATAAAATAATTTAGGTCAAATGTCATGCTTATGTGAAGCCTTAATGTACTCGTATTTAAGTTAGCTACACGTGAAAATGAATTACACCATTTGTATTATATTACATTAAGAGTATTTCAGAATGATGATTTAAATCAATAACTTTGTTCGGGAAAATAAACGTGACGTTATTTCGCTCTAGGTTTAAACCTGAGTCATTCAAACTTTACAGCTTGTTTCCGTTGATTAATAAAGAAAATTGATACTTTTTTCCATTCTAATTATAAGGCTCAGATTTAAACCTGAGATTTATAAAATAATCATTTGAGATTCAAGGAAGTGCCGAGTATTTCATATTACTTAAACTATTTAAATCTGACTTTTAGGTTTCTGATTTACAAAACCTACACGTTATGTTTGATTTAGGAAATAAAGTAGACGCTATTTTAAACTCGAGTAATTTACAAAATAAATGTTGTAAATTTTTCACTTTCCAAGGTGCAGGTTTAAACCTAAATAAATTTAGTTGTTCAATTTTATTGACAGTTCATCAAGCTGCCATCGTAATTTGGGTAACATGATTTTATACTCAAAGGTAACTTCCACTTGTAGAAAGGTCAGGTTTAAACCTAGATTTTTCAAAATTCGTCTGTAAATAATTGCTAGGAAAAACTAAGTCGCTTTAGCTTTTGTATTCAGGTAGGTTAAAGTAGAAGTATGCTATTTAATTAATTTAATTATCTACTAACATGTGGATTAATGTTTTACAACACAGCCGGAATCTATTGTAAAAAAATGCGTTACGAAATGTTTCAAGGAATTAAAGCGCAAACATAGCCCTGATTACTGCGAATCAGATGACGAGGATGATATGGTAAGGTTTGTTTATGTTTTATATGTATAATGTAATAAAGCGATAAAAATAATTAGTAGAGGAGGTATGAGAGTTCTAAATCAAAATCCCATGTTTTTTAAAGGGGCCTAAATCCAAGGTCATTCCAACTTCTGGGATCACAAGCTCCTGCGTCAACTTCAGACCAATTCAAGGTCAATGACCCCAGCTTCAGAGGGTCAGCAGCATCTTAAGACGTTAGTCGGGCATCTCAAGACGTAGTCGGACATCTTAACATGTAGTTGGAGCATATCCCAGCTGGAAATACCGCCAACTTCGAAGCTTCCAGCTATATTTGAATTTCCCGCGCAGTCAAAGCTGTAAAACCCGTAGAAAAAGCTGTAAAACCTGTAAACAGACCTGTAAAACTTGTATACAGGTCTTTCTACAGGTTTTACAGCTTTTTCTACGGGTTTTACAGCTTTGGCTGCGCGGGAAATTCAAATATAGCTGGAAGCTTCGAAGTTGGCGGTATTTCCAGCTGGGGATATGCCCCAACTACGTCTTAAGATGCCCGACTAACGTCTTAAGATGCTGCTGAACCCCTGAATCTGGGGACATTGACCTTTAATTGGTCTGAAGTTGGCCCAGGAACTTGCGGTCCCAGAAGCTGAGATTGGATTGCAAAATTTAGGCCCCTTTAAAATAACATAGGATTTTGATTTAGAACTCTCATGTCTCCTCTACTATAATTGATACTAAATACAAGGTTTGGCCAATAAGTATCGGGCTGTAATCATAATAAGAAATCATTGGAGATATATGTTTGGCGACTTAATATTCTTCAAATCATGACCCTTCTGCATCAATATACCGCTGCCAACGCTTTTTCCAGTTTTTATACGCCCTTCGAAAATCGGCAACCATAAGGCTGTTCAGGCACCCCGTCGAATCTGCTTGGACCGCCTCAATCATCCTAAAACGTCATCCTTTCAGGCTACTTTTGATTCGCGGGAACCTTAAAGAAGTCGAGGGGGGGGGCATATCTGGACAGTAGAGTGGTTGGGTCAGCGTTGTCATAATTAGCGATGTAGAATGGGTACATTGTCATGATAGAGCATCCAGGTGTCAACGATCTCCCTTCGAACGCGGCGGACCGTAATCCTAAAATGTTCGAGCACTTCGGCGTAAAATGTTCCGTTTACTATTTCTCTAGCAGGCACAAACTTCTTGTGCACCACACCTTTTGCGTCAAAGAAGACAATGAGCATCGCTTGCACTCTTCATTTGCTCATGCGGGCGCTTGTGTGCCTCTCAGCACTTTGCTTTTTCGGCATCCGAATTGTACTCGAACATTCAAATTTCGTCACCGGTTATCTTTCAGTTCAAAAGATCGGGTCAGTCTCCAAACGCTGCAACAGTTCACGACAAATCGTCACACGATGTTCCTTTTGTTCGTCTGACAAAAGCTTCGGCACTAACTTCGCGCACACCTTCCGCATTTACAAATCATCGGTCACAATTGAATGCACAGTGGATTTCACTAAATTTACCTCCTGTGCTAACAAACGAACACTTACCGGTGATAACAGTTCAAAAAGTTTCGAACTTTGGTCACATTTTCAATGGTTCATATTGATGTCGGACGTCCAGCGGTTGTTTGTTTTCAATGGCTTCCCTACCATATTTGAATTTTTTGTACCACTCAAAAACACGTGTTCTGGACATGGCTTCGTCTTGCACACCTTCCGCATTTACAAATCATCGGTCACAATTGAATGCACAGTGGATTTTACTAAATTTACCTCATGTGCTAACAAACGAACACTTACTGGTGATAACAGTTCAAAAAGTTTCGAACTTTGGCCACATTTTCAATGGTTCAAATTGATGTCGGACGTCCAGCGGTTGTTTGTTTTCAATGGCTTCCCTACCATGCTTAAATTTTTTGTACCACTCAAAAACACGTGTTCTGACATGGCTTCGTCCTTGCAAGCCTCAAGGATCATCAAAAGTTTCCGTAGTAGTTCAGTTTAACGCAAAATTTGGTAGCACAACGCTACTGGATGGTTCGATACATCTTGACTATCAACGCGAGCATTAAACACACTTTCACTTCAGGCTCGATCTACGCCGCCTTCCGCCCCTTCTCATTAGCCAGAAAATCAGACCCGATACTTTTTGGACAAACCCTGCATAACAAATACAACTTTTGCCTTATGTCATCTAAAGAAAACGATTGGATTCTGAAAAATGTTATTAAACAAAAAGGAATATTTTTATACGGTCCACCCTGTTTGCACTAACTAGTGCGTGTAGCGACAATAACATCCACACCGCTGATTTAATTCCTATAGAAAAATAAGTAAATCGAGTATAATAAATAATATGATATAAAATAAATACAAATGTTTTCTGGATTTTAAATATAACTTATAGTTGGATGTAGGTCAGCAAGGCCCGTATTTGTTATTAGTTTTTACGCGAAGATTTCAAAAACCGTTTTTCATTTTAAATTAATAATTTTATACATCGGCTCCATGTAAAATCCCTTTCACGTAAGAAACGGACTTCACATTATGTGTTTAATTACGTTTCTTACTTTCCGGACACTCTGTATTGTAATATATTTATAAGTCGCCGGCACGGTATGGTGTGTAAAAAATATGCGCTAAGAAACATAATATTGCGCGATGTATAGCATAAGCAAACTAACCTTTTCAACGAAAACATCGTTTGATTTGAAGCAAGCGTTCGCAATTGTAAAACTATAAGATAAAGCTTTATCCGCATTGTAATGTTTTTATTTAGTTAAATTTTTCAAATGTGTGTTTTGAACTTTAGATACTCTTCATAAATGTTTAAAAATGAATTTTTTAAAATTTAGTTGTCTTTAATTTGAAAAGTGGGTCAAAAATAATATAAAAAAATAACAGCCTTCGTCAATCAGGAACTTCAATCATCAGAGCATAACTAATGCTATATCCGACGTGATTGTCACCAGTATTATTTTCGACTGTATCTAATAAAATAATTTTGTTTTACTGACATTATAAATAAATTTGACAGTGAAAATTATGTACTTGTAATTTTTAAAACCTACATTTTAAAATGTGTGGGAATATTTTTATTTTTTGGCCAAACTTGAACTCAAAAAATATTGCTTTTTGGCTACAAGTTTTTAATATAAAATTGGAACTTAAAAGGTTATAAACCAAATATGGACAAACAAGATAAAAAGAATTCCAGTAATAATACATTGTAGTTACTGATTTCCTTCACGATAACTCAATTCAAGGCTATTTTTACATGTCCTAACATATATTATAAGAACTGAAAAGGTTACAGTTTATCCTAAAATTGCAAACGTGAAGGAGAGTTGCAAAAGTATAGACTTCCTCCATGACTAGCCAATCTAACCAAAAGTACAAGAAATGATGTGATGTCGGAAGAGAAGTCTTACCTGCCATAAGGGTTGATGAAGGCTTGCTTTATTGTGCACAATTTAAGAGACAAATGAGATGTCTACCAAAGCCTTGAAGGACTAGAATTCAAAAAAAAACAGTCCTACATATTTTCATGACAATGACAGCTGGCTTCTTGTGCTCAATTAAATCTGAAGAAAAATTTCCCAACAAAAATTGTGACAAATCATACGCTTTTCCTCCGAAAGCTCATTTTGAACCCAAATTGTAAAGAGCTTTAGACTTAACTAATTTTACAAAAAATCAAAGTGATTAAATTGTTAATTTTAGAATGTTCGATTATAATAAATATATAATTCTGAATTTTAATTCGAATTACTTGTAAAAATTTAAATATCACCTTGTGAGGAATGACGACAGTGGTGGGGTACTAACTAACCTTGCTTATAATAGCAGTACCTGATAAAAACCACTAAGATTAGAGCTATTTTAGTAACATATGAAATGTTTTTAAAAGTCTCGATTAATGTCTAATGTCTACAATGCACAAAGTGGAACCTAAAAATCTTGACAAAATATTTCTACAAACTCACTTTTATGATGACCCTTCCAGAAATAATTATTCTAAATATTTTATTTATTATGTAAACTATCAAATTAGGAGAAACGCATTTTGGGACAAAAAAGTAGCTAATTACAAAATATACTGGAATTAAATAATTTAGGCAATTAAATTCAAATTGTAATGGAAAGACGTGTATAGCATATGTTGTCTTATTCAGTTAAATGTACACTATTTTTGGCACATTAACAAAGATGTTCTGGAAATATTTGAAGTTTGAGAATGTTTTTTTTTATAATGCTATTTATAGAAAAATGGCAGATACTCATTTTAGAGTGCAACGTTTTGCCCACACGGAATACAAAATGTAGTGGCGCCCATGCTGTTATTGTTGATTACAATTTAAGAACTGTAAATAAGTATTTTATCAAAAATATACTAATTATATAATTGTTAATAATTCATCGGTTGAGTGGTTTCAATGAGAATTGATATACAATTGTTTACATAAAATAGATAAAAATTTGGAGATGTTTATGTCATTTGTTGATGTCTTATCACTAAAATCATTAGATTCCATGAACTATATAGATAAAAAATGATATTAAGTTGAATGACCATTTTTGGTGACGTTTTGTTTTTATTTGACTATGTTAATTCTAGAAATTATAATTGTTTGTAGAGAAGGCATTGTTGGTACTCAGGAAGGGTATTAGCTATTGTTCATATATTACAATGCAACTAACAGCTTGGAACAACCTGTCCACAGATGAATGCATTTGTTTGTTACATGTAATTGCACATTACGAACCTTGGATTTTTTATATTATAAACAAATTGTATAATTTTAGCCCAGTTTTAATAATTAATATATTCCAGTTGATTATAGTTAATAGGACTACTGATTTATATAAAGACCCAATTAACTGAAATTGACATTCTTATATATATTACACTTTAAATTATTGACTTTTTTCAATTTTTGTGCTTGCATATGGATTCTAGTCAGGCCATATGCCTTTCTCTACATGGGTAAGTAAAATTAGCCGTCATCATTTCTTTGATCACTTAATCATTTATGATAATTAATCTAAATGTTTTTTATAGGTTATGAACCAAGATGTGAAAAAAGAAAATCCTTTACAATTTAAATTCCGTGCCAAATTTTACCCAGAAGATGTAGCCGAAGAACTTATCCAAGATATTACGTTACGACTGTTCTATTTGCAAGTTAAAAATGGAATTTTATCTGATGAAATTTACTGTCCTCCAGAAACATCGGTTCTTTTAGCTTCATATGCTGTTCAAGCTCGCCATGGTGATTACAACAAAGGTTTGCATGGAACTGGTTTTCTTGCAAATGATAGATTATTGCCTCAGAGGTATGCATAGAAAAAATGATTACTGGAAATGAGATGTTAAATTTTGACCCATTTTTGTAAGAATGATGAAAAACCATCATAAACTAATAGATAGACAAATACTGATGTTTAGTCAAAATTTGACACAAACCTTTTTTTTCATTTTGACCATAATTTACATGAAAACCACAAAAATTATATTATTCAGTATAAGTGAAGTCTGAACATTCAAAATAAACTAGGTGCCAAAACATTGCATTTGTAATATGTTAAAATAGAATTTCCGTATATGCCTTTATCTTATAAGAAGTACCAACTGCTACTCGTTTTTCTTTTAACTTTCATTAATTTCCAAGCCTTCAACTTTTGTAAACAATTACATTTACTATCAAAAAAAGTCTGTGGCACTTAGGTTATTTGTGCTGAAACTTGTCACACTTACAGATCCAACTTCAAAATGTCTGTGTAACTATAGTCAACACTACTGGCACTTAGCGTCAATGTAGGACATTCCCAGTGGTACATTAAATATTTTCTGCAGAAAGTCTATTTTTGGCATACCAACCATCTTTCAATTACTGTGTTCTTTTAAATAAAAGGAAAATACTTTCTAAATATTCAGTAAAGGCGCAAAATCATTAGAAAAGCATCTTTAATTACAAGGCATCTTCAGGTCATGAAATTCATCGATTTTTCCATTCAAGCAAAAGAAAATTAAAAACTATTATTAAATAATATCAATATTTAGTTAATTCTAAGACATTAAGTAATTTAAATTTACATTCTTGTATTCAAATATTAATTCAAAATTCAGATATCTAATTTATGTAGTTAAATATAAATAATATAAAGAAATTTAAACTGAAATTTTAGTCCATTTGGTTTTTAGTTCCATTATATGAGTCTTTTAATTTCCCTCCCTGCAAGTGTGATAATACTATTTGCTTGAAACTAAATGTCAAAATGATCAATACACATCATTTACTAGTGCATGATCCTATCATTTTAAAATACTAAAACGATCACATAGATCAGACATCGCCAACCTTTTATATATCTAGGGTGCATCATAAAATTTGATGTCCAGTGAGGGCACAAAAATTTATTAATTATATTGGATTTATTGTGCAGTAATGTGTACAAGCTATGTTAGAATAAGGTTCAAAAGTGCATTAGTAATACACAAAGGGCTCATATGTGCCCGCCGGCACCTGGTTGCCAACCCCTGAAAGCAATATTTGTATTCCAATTAATTATTAATGGAGTATAAAAACATCTGAAACAACATTAATTAAATTCGATAAATTATTAAAATGATGAGGAATGCTCTTCTTATTTCTTGTTTTTCTGCACTCTGTTTCAAAAAACTATTTTCAACATCAATTATTTGATCAGAAAATCAGGTTTTTGAGATTCGTGGAAAATTTTTTTGTGCCAATGAGAACATAATTTGTTAAATAAATATTACAATATTTGGTATTCATTTAAAAATGTCATCATTTATTATGTTAGAAACTAATAGCTACCATATTGTACTGCGCTTATTATGTGGTTGCTATTAAACAATAAATTTAGCAGCCAGAATATTAGTTCATATTTTCTGGAAATCAATTACTTTCTGGCTGCCAATGATAACCACACAATTAATGTTGATGGACAGACACAAAAAATTAATATTTGCTAAACAAAAAACTTATTCCTTTCAATTTTATTCAGTTCTGATTAAAAATAATGTGTTTAGTGTTGATGCCCTCTCATTATAATTACCAACTAATAAAAATATTGGTTACAATTAAATTAACAAACCAGAATTAATTATTTGTAGAGTTTTGGATCAACACAAAATGTCGAAAGATGAATGGGAACAAAGTATAACAACCTGGTGGCACGAGCATCGTGGCATGCTTCGAGAAGATGGAATGATGGAATATTTAAAAATAGCCCAAGATCTTGAAATGTATGGTGTCAATTATTTTGATATCCGCAATAAAAAAGGAACAGAACTCTTCCTTGGCGTTGATGCTCTTGGATTAAATATTTATGAAAAGGATGACAGGTAATAAACCTTAATATAATATAATTAATCCTTCACCATTGTTGTTTTAAATCTATGAGTGTTCATTTAGAAACAGCTTCCTGGAGGGTCCTTATTCTGGACTGTCATATATGATAATTTTCAGATTTCAAACGTAAATCCTTTTTTCCTTTCAAAATTCAGCAATAGTTATCGAGCAAACTCTAGAATAAGGATCCAGGAGGTATATTTAGCCTAAGAGACTAATGAGATATAGTTTAAAAATCCCTGCTTTATTAGCACTACAAAGCATCATATTTTTTCTAGATTAACGCCGAAAATAGGTTTTCCTTGGTCTGAAATTCGAAACATATCTTTTAATGATCGTAAATTTATAATCAAGCCAATCGATAAAAAAGCACCTGATTTTGTATTTTTCGCACCAAGAGTTCGCATTAATAAACGAATTCTGGCTTTATGTATGGGTAATCACGAATTATATATGCGTCGTCGTAAACCAGACACTATTGATGTTCAACAAATGAAAGCACAAGCACGTGAAGAAAAATTAGCTAAACAGCAACAAAGAGAGAAACTTCAACAAGAAATAGCGGCACGTGAGCGTGCAGAAAAAAAACAACAAGAATATGAAGATAGAATAAAATCCATGCAAGAAGAAATGGAACGTAGTCAAGCTAGTTTACAAGAAGCTCAAGAGATGATAAAACGATTAGAAGAACAGCTTAAACAACTTCAAGCTGCCAAAGAAGAACTTGAAATGAAACAGAAAGAATTACAGGCCATGATGGAACGTTTGGAAGAAAGTAAGAATATGGAAGCTGTGGAACGTCAAAAACTCGAAGATGAGATTAGAATGAAACAAGAAGAAGTTCTCCGTATTCAAATGGAAGTAGAAGTTAAAGATAGTGAAACACGGCGTCTGCAAGAAGAAGTGGAAAATGCTCGCCGCAAAGAAGAAGAACTCAAGGCCCAACAACTTGCTAATAGTACTAAAGGACATCTAAAGGAAGAAAATACCCATGATGAAGATGATGAATTAGTTAATGGTGATGTTAGTCGAGATTTGGATACCGATGAAAATATTATTGATCCTATTAATGAAAGGCGTACATTAGCTGAACGTAATGAACGCCTTCAAGATCAGCTTTTGGTAAGTTCATTTTCAGTTGTTACGTTTTCATAAAACACATTTGTTGAACTAAAATTTTATATCAACTTTGATGAAAATGTTGGTTACATAGTTTTCTATTACAGGCCTTAAAGCAAGATCTAGCTCAGTCCAGAGACGAAACAAAAGAAACTGCCATGGATAAAATTCACAGAGAAAACGTTCGCCAAGGTCGAGATAAGTATAAAACGTTGCGCGAAATTCGTAAAGGCAACACTAAACGTCGAGTAGATCAATTTGAAAACATGTAAATTTGTAATACAGATTTAATAACTCAAATTGGACTTAAAATATCAGACTAATGCTCAACAGTTAAGTTTCAATATACTTAATAGATAAGCATTGTTTTTCGTCCATTTGTAATATACAGGTTGGTGCCTAAAAAAAATGGGGCCTTTAAATTATTTTTTTTTCTAGTAGGTTTTGGATTGCTATTAGTTTCATGATTATTTCTGTATCCCATTGGTGTAATTGTGATCAAAGCACATTTCATTATTTTTATAAGCACTATTTGCAAAAAGCATTCCATTAGTTTTTTTTTTAAATAGTAGTATCCTCGAGTTAGTGCCATTTTTCTTCATTCTTCGAATTGTTTTAATCAACTATTTATGATCATTTATTATGCTTTTAGCAGCTAGTATCTTTATAAATGATCTTAAATATGGCCAGTTTATGACTCGAAATCATTTTTATTCTCATCCAATTTATTAAAAGGTACATATTTTTAAATGTTTTAAAAGTGAATTCCTAACGTAAACAGGTGCTTCCCTTTACTGTATGAGTGTGTGTATATAAATGATGCCCAGATATTTTTTAATACCTTTTACAAGTTGCGAATTCGTTCACGGCTTATATTTTAATGTAAATAAGTACCATTGTTGCCTTTAATATTATAGGTTTGGATGATATTTACTGTAGCTCTTTTTAAAATCACTTTAAACTGATTTTTATTGTTAATACAATGTCCAGAAAAAGTAATTTTGGTTAAGGAATTTTTGGTACATAAACTAAAAATTTTTCATATTATATCGAAACTCTGTCGACAGTATTCAATCAGATATATTATATAATTGTTTTATGTATTAATATATATCTTGTCTTATTTGTATTTTCAATTTTAGTTATATTTTTGAAATAATATTATGTACGTTAGGGTTAATAAAAATATATTACATAAATACTGTTTTCTTTAAACATTTTAAAAATTTCTTATTAAAATATTATAGTAATTTATTTTAATATTATAAAATTATTATTTTATTATGGTTTTTACTGCTGCATTACTCATACGCAAAGTTAAAATTAACCATGATAACAACGTTGATAAGTTTAATTAATAATAGTTATATTTTACTTTTGCATAAGAGATAAAACAATCAGTTTTTAAATAATGTTTTAGGTTTGATAAAACTAAGATTGCCTTAGTTGTTTGTTTAATAAATATGTGGGATATCTGGAAAATAAAGTAATTTAGCTTTTGCCACTTTTCCAACAACTCGAGTTCATGTTTCACTTTTATTATCATAACCAAACATTGATCTGTATGAAATTTCTTGGGTGCGAAAAGAAAAGAAATTTGCCAGTCAGTTGGTGACCTGACATTATAGATTAAACAGTTCCAACATCCAATATCTTGCATCAAGAAATGTCACATGCATGGTTTGGCATAATATAAAACAAACATAATCTAACTTTGATATGACTTTCCAAAAAAATAAGTGCAAAAGAAAAAAATTAACAACTTTCTAGACATGTCCTGTATAATAGATTAAATTATATCTAATGTCTTACATTTTGACCTTGATTTACATATTGTGAGATAAATAACTTGCAGTTTATTTAATAAGCACTTGCAAGATAGGTCAAATGTAATAGTTATGACTTAATCTTTTCTAGTGAAAATGAAAGATTTCCTAAATATAGAATGATTTATATTTATTTCAGAATCTAGAAATTTAATTAAACCGAAATTGTTTTAAAATGTAATTTTCACTGCATTTTATAAACAAATAAGCAACTATAAATTAATATAATTTTTAAAGTTATTAATTTACTCTTATTTTAGTCTTTACGGCAGCAATTTAATTTTTTTTTATATTAGGTCGAGGACCTGTTCAGCAAATATACAACTATAAACAAATGTGAGTGGCTTGTGACAATCACAAATTCAGTACGATTAATGGTTTTAGTTAATTTCATGAAGTTTTGTTTGTAAGCGATAAAGTCCCAACTTTAACTTTTATTTGACCACAGTATGGCATGCTTTTAAATATTCAAAACAATTTAGTTCCATGCTTCATAATTTAATAAAAAAATATAGCGTTTTTAAAGCTATTTTATCTGGCCCATTTTTAGTAGCAGATACCAATAAAATTATATAATTTGTAGTAAAAAATAAAACAAACATGTGCCTTTTTCTATAGCTATGAAAACAATTCAAGAGAAAAGTATATATTTAAATAGATTATTTTATTTAAAAATTTATAGAATAAGACTGAAAGATTTATAATAATCAAATCGTGATTAAGGTACAAATTAATTATATTGTGTTTTTTGTGCAAATAAAGAAAGAATTATAAAAATTAAATAAAAGTAGAAAAAAATTATCCAGTTTGGATATGAACCCAGGATCAATAAAATACAATGTAGACATACTAACCATGAGAATACAAATAGTGTTTTAAGTTTTAAAAATTACGTTTCTGAAACTAACACACATTAAAATCTCAAACATGGATCTTTATTTCAATTGTAATTTTATAAAAAAAAATTTCACATTGAAATCCCCATGTCCATACCTTACGCTATTGTAACAATATTCGCAAGTTATTTGATTATTTATTTCAACTCATTAATTTATTTACAATTTACAACTAATTATTATTCAATGTGTAAGATTTACAATTATTTATTTTAAAATGTAATTTATTTTTACACTAGTAGTAATTTTAGAACTAAGCAGTGATTCATCTATTTATATCTAAAACTTCTAAAATAGTCCAAAGAAAACCCAAAAATATGATTCATTTAAGCTGGTAATTCGATGCAGGGCATCTACTGGATGACTCATCATAAGCATCACAAATAAATGTATTATTAATACTGGAAATTATTTTATGTAAAAATGAACAGCCAAGAAATTCATACTATGCTATTGGAAAACTATTAACTCTTTGAAGCATGTTACACTGTACGTACCGCTTTACTTTTATCATTTAGTGCATGGTGGTAGCTAAACAATACCACATTTTTCTGAATTAATTGCAATGTTACACTAAGGTATTTTAAGTGCACCGGGTTGGAGAGCACTTATATAATTTAACATCGAATTGAAATGTTTATATTGAGTTCAATCTAATTTAACTATTAGATCATAGATGCCATAAGGGTCAAGTTGAGTTTTATTTATTTGAAATTGCGAATTTTAACAATACATTTGTATTTTTGAGGTTAATCGAAAATTGTTATTTTATTTATCAATTATAGGTAGCTAGTAGCAGTTATAATTTAATTCAAAATTTGGATATTTTGACTTTAGTTGGACACTGTAAGTATTTAACATTTTTATTCTTAAAATGTATAAACAAGTTAAACATTTTTGTAAAAAACCTGAAACAATTGCGTTGCATTTTAATTATGAGATGTATGCACACGAAAAGAACAATTTGCCATTCAAGCTTAAGGTTGTGGAATTTTAGATTAAATTTATATGCTTCCAATTTTATAATCTACTCAAAAATCACTACATTTTGTCATTATTCTTTTAACGTTATGTAAATAAAGAAATAAGCAATTTCCTGATATATTTTTAAAATTAAAATAATCAAAATAAATTATAAGATGTGTAAAAACGTGTTATCTTTGGTTAGTTTTATTAATACTTTATAGTGTTATATTATGTTTAAAAAATCATATAATAGCCATCAGGATGTAGTTTGAAATGTTTAAAACCAATTTGCAGGTTGAAAAGGAATATTTGTGTTGAAACAACTTACTTCATCATGAAATTGTGAACTACATAAATTGCATTTTTTGCCATTTTTGAATTGGTTTCAAACCAATTTCTTGTTTTATTCATGTTTTTATGTGTATATCAATTCAAAGTTTTTCATATAGATGGCAAACCACTCGCACTTCGGTTGTAAAATTAAGTTTCTTTATAAACATAAATATATGTTTGTAAAGAATATTTATAAAAATGTAATTACAATGGTTATTTTATCAATGAATATCAACTTATTATACGATCTATTATTCAATGTTTTACGGCTGAGGTATTCATGTAGTGTGAATTTAATAAAGTAAAATTGAAATGTATTCTGTAGGATGTGTACTGAATTTTAAAAAATGTTATTGTTTGGTAAAATTATAACTTTGCAAACAACCTCGAAATTTTATCTAAGGATATATTGACATTATCAAATACAAGTTTTTTAGATGTCAATTATTTTTACACACTACTTGTTTCCATGACTAAAGTGTCATTTTTAATCTCAAGGGAATAAAAATAAATTTAATCCTGCTCACCACGGCATCGGGGAATAAAATATTTTCTTTTACCTTTTTGATTTCAAATTTTTTGGAAAAGATCCGGCAGCAGCTACAAAGTAGAGGACTCCTACAATGAGGCAAACCAAAGGAGTGAACAGCATTCTCAGGTGCAAGGGCATTCTAATAAAGGAGATGGACGAGAAAATAAGGATCATGTATGAGGAAATAAAGGACGTGGGCAAGGAAATAGAGGATATGGATAAGAAAATAGTAAAGATAGACAAGGAAATGGAAGACCCGAAGGAAGAGGATGAGGAAGCAAAAGTATCACAATATACAATTATGGTGCTATATATTTATAGTTAATAGGATGTTATTAATTAAAATTAAAGCTAAACCTAAATATAGATTAATCCTGCTGAAATAAAATAAAAGGATAATAGAGAAAAAGACCTATTGAAAATGAAAAAAATTTGAAATGTGTCTAATCGGTAATTAAAACAAGAAATGCCTCAACTAAAAAGTCGAACAAATGCAATATTTTGATGAATAAATTTTTCTTTGCCATAAGGACAAAATATCAATAAATTTTTTGTCCTTGATAATGAAACAATATTTATATTTAAAAATAATAAGTTTGTTTTTAGTTCAGGCATTTCTTTTAATTAATAAGTCAATTTTTAAGCCTTTGACAAGTTTTAGACTTGGATTTTGTAAAGGCCCTTTTTTAAAATAAAGTTTAATCTCTTTATTTTAGCAGCATTAATCAATATTTAAGTTGAAAGCTAGTTACACCATCTATATATTTTAAATAATAAAAATAAATAAATGTTGAGAAACAATGTTTTATTCTTCATAAAATTACATAAACAGAAAAGAAAGAATTAAGTATAACATCATTATTTTTAAATGAAATTATAATTTACTTCCAAATGATAACAAATACAAACATACGTTTTCTATAAGACTTTTTTTTGGAAGTAGAATGTTTTTGCTAAGAGTACCTTACGGCCCATTACTAAGTGTTGCATTCAATAATTCGCATTGCACTTAGCAGAAACAGCACTTATTTTACAAAATGCTGCTACAACAACAAATAATATTAAGGTAATTTTTCATCAAAAACAAAAGTTATATTTCATAGTCATTTGATGAACTTTATCGTTCATTAGAATAATTGCTATAAAATTTAAAAGTTTTAAACGATAAATGTAAAAGTTCTTTATGTCTAAAGTGCAGTATTTTGATTTTAATCATTTATGAGAATGTAGAATTTATTTATAAGAAACTACTTGAACAGATGACCTGGAGGATTTTTTAAATTTTGTTCTAGGTGACAAAAACCACATTTTTATATGATCTTTGATGGTCCTTCTAACGAAAGTTGCTGACATTCATCAAGAAAATTAATTAATTAACTTTTTTCAATTAGTTTTTTAGATTTAAAATGATACGGAGTACATTATGTCGTGGCAATCTATAAAAGAGAATCAATTTTGTATTAAATGAAATTTTGATATACCTATTCCTATTTTCTTTTATTTTGTGCTTCTAATATGTAAGGTGGATCCACGCAGCATAACCAATGCTTTAAATTACCTCGAATAGGTTCAGCTAAAATGCATCCGTTATAATAATAGTGCTTTATTAGACTGGTATAATATATTTATATATAACAGTTAATTTAAACATAAACTTAAATTTATACTGTATTATGCCAGTTCAATCACAAGGCAGAGTTCAGCAATTAAATACTGATCTTCCACTCCACCTTGACAAACAACTACAAATTATAACAGCGTTAGCACTTTAATAATAATTTCAATGTAATTATAATAATAACTAAACTAATGA
>JAHWXV010005774.1:0-16622 GCA_024586415.1 Phrixothrix hirtus | reverse complement strand
CAATGAAATTGATTTATGATCATCGTTTGATCTATCATATTCCATAGTGCGTTGGTCCATTTCATATCGTATGCGTACTAGGAATGCTAGTATTTAGTAAATAGAATTCTTATCACCTTGATAACGTGTTATTTATGTTGCTTTACTTTGTGGCTGAGACTTCGGAATGCAGAAATTCGTCCGGCCATGTTAACTACAACTACTTTGGTCATTTAGCTATTCTCACTAGAATTTTGCCAAATCTAGAGGAGTTCCATCGCCAGTAGGAACTTTTAATGTGCCAAATATCACACTAATACGTTACCTACGATTCTTCTACTTTATCTGAGAAGAAGGCACGTTTTTTATATTTTTGATCGTTGAAGAATTTGCTGATTTTGATCGAGTTCCAACCTGCGTCCCTTTGCTGCCTCATTTATTCGAAACCTGAGCATACCACTGAGAAATTTAAGGTGTTTATTAAATGCAGCAAGTACTAGAAAATGTATTATTTAGTGATGAGCCCAGAGTTGCATACTCAAATGTTACGTCAATAATATCACTTACTAATAAAGCAGGCCCTTATGCAAAGAGGGTCGAAATGTGACCATGACCACCCCTATTTTGTGACGGTCCATTATCTTGGGTTGGCTTTAGACATATTATATATTAGTAATTATTAGTACAGCTTTCTTCTATTTAAAAAAGTAGGAGAAGGATATGGAGAAGAGTGTGTGAAATGTTGAATTTATATCAAAACTTTGACGCGAAAGTTAAAATTGTCCGTTTTTTTAGAATTTCGACCCTCCCAATGAAAGTTTCTGTGTACGGCCTTGTAAAGCTACAAAAGTTTGGAATTGAAAGCTTTCTGATCAATATTAGTAGTTCTCCTATTCTTTTACAGACAATTCGCGTGTATTCGTATCTCCAAATTTTATGAATGTTCAGTAAGAATTTTGATAGACACGGCAACGCAGTTTTGTCATATGTGATACCGCCAAAGAAGTTTGCGAGGGCTAATTAAAGAAAACATATCTCGGAGTATTTTTGAAGGTTCAAAACTAAAGGAATTCAATATTTCATTAATTTGAATAAAACTTACTTCCGTAACTCCCTTGTTTTAGATAAGGAGAAGACCTCTGGATAAATACCAGATATATTCATAAGATTATTGAAGACGGAGTTAACAAACAATTATAGTACTATTTTAGATAAAATTATAGTTTTGTTTGGCGCTAATGATGCTCGTAAACCTTTAAACTGGTAAGATTGTCCAACTTTCTTACGGGCGACAGCGGCCGATATTTATTTAGATTGGACGTTGTAAAAAAATACCATATCAACACAAAACACTGTGCAAAGGACCACTTTCTTGGTTAATCAAATGTTAATTAAACGGTCATGAGAATTGGATGTTTTACATAGAGATCCCTATGAAACTAGACGTTAGCTTATGGACGAAAGCAACTTTTACGAATTTTCAAAAGACAGTAACCACCAACGGGTCAGGTAGATACAAAGTTCTTTTAACATGGCTGGAAGGTCACCCCTAATATACCTTAAAATTATCAACATATTATTATTTGACAAAAGAAATGTCTGTCTATAAATATGGATCAAAATTAAAATTAAATTAAAATATCCCCCGAATATATGCAGGGCGTTTCACAATAAAATGAAATTATTATCACGTTTTAATAATAAATGATATCATCACAATACTTGTTGGTATATAAAAATCAACTCATATGAAATGTCATTTTAGGTAAAATACACCGTTAATGGCTGCAACTTTTCCAAACATTACCCTTGCTTCTTACTCAAAAAAATCATCCACATCGAATTTATATCAATAAGCTTTGACAGCTTAAAGGATTTCAACCCCTAATACTCGTAACACAACTAATAAAAATCCAACATTTTCATTGGTGGAAGTAGTTTTTCTAATTCGTTATGAGCTCCGCTCTTCCGAAATTTTATTTAGCAAACCTGTTAGATGAAGTCGAACTGAGAATAAATAAGGGCCATTAATGATTGCGTTGGGTGCAATTTGATTAATGGCACACTTATTTTATTCAAGTTGAAACTAGAGCTGGTGCAAATTTGATCATATTTACCCTTCAAGACCCTTAGAAAAACAATAAAATTAAAATAATACTAATACGGTAAACGAAAATTCTACCATTGTAGTTTTAAATTTACATAGGCAGATTTATCTAAATTACATATCTATTTACAGGTACCAAAGATGTTGCTACCTGAAAGTACAAATATAACGAAGAATTCCTGTGAGAAGGACGTGTACTATCACATACGTACGGAATTTATGTTCTTGAGAAGATATTTAATAACTTAATAAAATTATAAGCACCAGATTTAATGCGTTTTCATGTAAAGGATATATTTTTCAAAATTATAAAACATGTATCCAGTTTCTTACATTCTTTATGCGGCATTTTAAAAGCGGCTTCTTAACAAAGATCATTAAGGAACCTTTAAACGTAATTGTGCGGAAATCTAACCACTTCAGTTAACTATACTTACTTTGTAAAATCTTATCTTTATTTAATTTAGTAAAGGTAAACATTGAAAATTTACTCAACATTTAGTTTTAGTCCGTTACCAACACTTAAAACATTTTTTTGTATACACTTAACATATTCAAGAAGAGATAGCTACTTGAAAAACTCCTTACTGCTTGGATAAACTCAATATTCGGGTAAAACGTTTATTTTGAGAAAGAATGAAAAATGTATCTTTAGATCTCATATACGAAGCACAAAAATTGCTTTTTAAGGTAGAGTTTATTTAAGTAAATAGCGAATATCCAGAAGTATTTCTCTTCGGTCAGATATGGATTATACCGGGTTATTCATATAGAACTAAGCGATTTTTTTATTTATTATTCTCAAAATAAAGTTTAGGGTACCTTTGTTGAAAAAGTCCTCCGTTTTCCGTAAGACACAGCTCAACACACCGTTACATGCTATAGGGAGCTCGTTGGAGGAAGCTAGATTAAATACCGTTAATCTCGTGTGCAATGTTGTGCTATAAATCTTGCACTGTCTGGGGGCGTTTGGCGTAAACCCTCTGTTATAACATATGAATTTATGATGGCCCAATATTGTATTTTGTGAGTTATATAGCTACTTCAATTCTACCGTGCTTCATCCGTGAACCTTGTGATGGATTTTGGACATGAACGCTTGAAATCAATAGAAATAATTTACTTGTTTATCTATATCTGATTCCTTCAACTCATGGACAACCGTAACCTTATATGACATTAGGTCAGCACTTTTCGCAGCTCTCTGCCACATTGCGTGGGATGAACGCTTTGGTTGTGCCAGGATATCCACACGTCCACGTGGACAGATTAGACGAACATATCTGCCTCTTTTACTAACCAGAGGTCCAGTTGTTTCCAATTTGCGTGGCAGTGCCAAAATTGTGTTCCCTTCGGGAGGGTTTCGAACACCAATTCCCACCTGTTATGCCCTTTGCGTGGCCGTAATTGAATTTGTAATTCAATATTGATTCACAAAGAAGAGCCGATGTTTTAATGTCTATTGCATTGTTATGAGGAATAGCAAACAATAACGAAACAGCTGCTATATCAACAAAAGAACGTCTACGCCAACCCGTGACAATGAGTCAAAACTCCCAACTATCGAGCTCAATTGAAGCCATGCTTTGCATGATTTTCTAGTCGAATAAATAAATAAATAAATGTGATAGTTCTATATAAATCACTCTGTAAAACGGGAATCATGATCTAATCTAGTCTTGCTATAATTAGCACAATTTTGAATGCATGCAAGTTTTGTTTTTGAAAATTGTAGGGTAGCTATTTGCGTTCACTTAATGTTAATATTAATGATCTAACTCTTTACATTCTTTCAACCTGTACTGTTTATCGAAAACACATTTTACCTGCAAATTCTCAAAATGAACGAATCCTGCTCGAACCCAGTTGTTCGCGTACTTGAAACTTCTAGATTTTTGTTTCCTGCGTATATGGGAATTGTAACGGTGATAAAGAATCATTACTTTAGCATCAACTTTTAGTGAAGGAAGTTAAGCGTAACTTAATAATTACAATTACTATTGAAATTAAGAAAATTTAGACCCTAAAATAAATGTTTTAATGTTATTCTAGATTGTGCAATATTCAGGATCGGTTACATGAACTACGGCAATTTAGGAATTAATATTGAAGTTTTGATTAAGTACCCCTGAGCAAATTTGTTTAAATTTAAATTTAAATTTAATTAAAGTAAGTGTCTTTTACTTCCATTTATAGATATTTTGTTTAACAATCCATTGAGGATTTCGTATTTAAAACCACTATTAAGAAGGCTAATTGGTCTAATATAAATGTTTAATAAGGGTACAAAATATTAAAAAGTTTTGTTTTTTAGGGTGTCCTGTGTACTATACAATATTGAATAGTGCATTAAGCTTCAATTATAATAACTATGACAATAAAGGATAAGAGCGAATTGAAATGAAACAAGCTCAATTAGGATGGTAAGCAGAAAATTTTGTTTATTTTATTTTTATAAAATGCAGTAAATTTATAAGTATAAGAGTGAAATTCAATTCTAATTAACAAATATTCGCTCTTGTTTGAAAGTTTCCGTAACGTGGTTTAATACTATTTATATCCATACAATATTTTGTGATTTAATACTAATTATAAGTGGAAAATAGAAATATCATTAAGAGTTTAATGGAAGTTTGTACTAATAGCAATATTTAATTATATGGTTCTGAGATACGAAGGTTGCTACAATCCTCCCTTCATTTTGTATTAAGCAAAAAATTAAAAAAAAAACGGATCAATTGCATGTCAAAACTGTATACCTGGGATTTGGTGATATTTACTTTTAACATTTTTTCTATAAAAACGAACAAGAATATGCCTTAAAGATATTGTTAGAGTCCACCTAATACACGCGCATATTCTACTAATTGAAAATCCCTTGAAATTGAGGTGGCTCGCTAAAATTATGTTATTACAGAACTGTTGGTATTTTGAAACTACAAGCGTGTTTAATGCGTCTGTAAGGCATGCTCTTTTAAAATTTACTTCGTTCAACGTAGACCACACAACTAAATATATTACGGCACTAAATAACCGATGATAATTCTATGTGTGAAGAATGGCACTTAAGGTACCTGGATTTCAAGGGTTAATCGCTTTCGCGAAAATCTTTTCTCGTTTGATTAAACAATTTTAAAACTTTTCATAATCTGCAGCCCAAGGTTTCGACTTTCAAAAGCTTTATGTTTGCTTCTGCTACTTATGTGAAATACTTATAACATTTAAACAAGTTTAAAAAGAATTGTTTCGTTTGCAAACCAATAATAACGATATTTTTAACTCTTTTGGGATTGGTATACAAATTACTATTGCTTAAAATTTCTTCACAACGCATCATAACACTTGAACTTATTAGTAAATTAGATGTGATTTAAAATCTAAGCGCAAGTTGTTAAGTGATTGTAACCCTTTTCATTTTACGTAAGTAGTGAAGTCTTGAACCTTTTCATTCGTATTAATTGAACCCTGCTTCAAACTGGGAAATTTCTGTCCTTGAAATTTTAAATATTATCGTAGATGACCTAAAATGTTATACATTTTAATATTTAGACGATATACAATCAATCACTTTTTTGTTTATGTTTTTCAATTGACATTTCGAAGTGCGCAACCTCGCTGCCCTCAAGATTTAAACTGCTGTACTCACTTTACCATGCTTACTAGAATTTAGCTGAAACTGAAACCATTTCAAAACCCGCTAGGGAAATATTAAACATCACATTAATACAGAAGCCATGATTTTATCCTCCTACCCAAGGAGGCATATTTTAAAAAAAATTTCTACGCTGATAAATTATCTATTTCGGTCGTTATTAATACTTTGCATTCAAAGAAGCCGGACTTTTTATTTTAACAAAACATTTATGCAATCAAAAAATTAAAAACTCTAAATATGTAGTTAAATCCTGCTAAAATAAAATATGATTAAGAAATTAGCTCAATCACTGAAGAAGAAACACAGGAACTAAGATATCATAACAAACGCAACGTGTCGAAGATACTGTTTGTTTTTGTTATCAAACACAATGAAAGCAATTAAATCAACTTGATAACTCTAATTATCCGTTTAATGCTAAGCAAGGCATTATTAAAAATAATTCGTATGAATCTGGATTATACGAGCATGTTCTAATAATGATATTTTTAATACTATAATTAATTTTATAAAAGAAGCAGTACTCGTAATATTGTAGGTAACACTAGTTCTAAACCTGCAAACCATACTCAAAATAATATTTTCAACACTGAAACTACATTATATGATGTCACTATGTCGTTCCCATATGTTACTGGTATAACTGAAAGAAATAATAAATAAAAACTTTTAAATCAGGATAGTTTTGAATTCTCAAAATTCTTGTCATTCAATTTTAACGATTACTAAGACTTTTAATGAAAATCAAAATAATAAATATTGTTTTTGCAAAATTTCCTGTGATAATGGTAAATTCTATATTGGCAGAACTGTATGATTATAATAAGAGTTACGGAACTCGAAAGCTACACTACGACCCAGTTACCAGCTGGGAATCCAAAAGTTTCAAAAGGAAACCTATAGCGTTCAGTTCGGATTGATAACAGACTTTGTTTGAAATTCTTTTTGGTCGGAGCTGAAATATCACGTAATGGCTTAGGTAGCTTTTTGAACATTTGGAGACGATGGGTTTAATTGGTTGTCTCGTACAACGTTGTTTCGATCTGCGGACGGTTAGCTGACACTATTTAGCGTTCTGTAAGTTTGAACTTTTTGAGTTTACCTCGTAGATACTAGTTTATAAATTAGTTCTATGATCTTTCTAATTTTACCTCGTATATACATGGTTAATTTACATTTATTTGATACACAATAGGCAACTTTACCATGTGTATAGTTGTTCTATTTGAGTTAGTTTGTTTAAATTGATTTTTACGCTTAGCGTTGTATTTTAGCTTGTCAATTTACTGATTATGCTTTATTTAGTTCATTCTGTATTTAACTTTAATGATTAGTTTTAAGTCATTCATAAGATAGTAACTTGTTTAAATATATTTATTAATGTATTAAAATATGCAGAAAAATGTATACGTAGATTAGTTGGATTTAATGTAAACCTTAAATGTACTAAATTTAGTTTGTTTTAATATTAGTTCGTGGTTGCGTGGCGTTCACGTTTATTTATTTGACAACAGCTGATTTGGAAAGGCAGGTTTGTGACCTTCCACATCGATTAACTATTAACTTGACTCAATGTGATGGATTATAAGCCGTCGTGCCTTCAAATTGTAACGATAGATCTCTATACGACACCATACCCAGTGTCTCTAAATGGTTCTATGTTAAGTTGTTTATAATTATTTATTAAATATTTGTTTACAAATGACGGTATCGGTATGCTTTAGTGTTATTTATGCTGGTGTTTGATAACAGCGCTAACTGGCATAGTTTCGGTGTTTGGAGTCGGTACATTATGATTGACACTCCTTTAACAGGTGACACATTGTACCTTTAGTATACTCATCTGCAGGGATTTTTGGTCCACCTGGGATGTAAATCCAACCCAGTACATTCAATAAACTTACTAGTGATTGATTTCGTGCCTGATCAAACAAATCCTCTCTACGGTAATGTTATAGTTAATTAAACAGAAAAATGTGAAAGAACTGTGCTTTAAATTACGTAAAGTATCTATGTTGGTTTCAATAAGTACAGCAAACATTTAGTAATTGTTTGGCGGCATATTGTTTATTTAATAATAAATTTCATTGTTGCTAAGTGCTCAAGAGGAACCAGTTTTGGTAGCTATCGCAGAATGTTCCGTGGCTATTCCGGCTATTTGCATGGTCTGCCTGCATTTCAAAAAGCAAATTTGTACAGAAGTGGGGATTAGTAATTAATTTCAAAAATTAAGGTTTTGCAATTTTTTTGCCTGACATTTTATTGGCGGTCTCTGAAAACTTAATTTTTAACATCATCTTGAAATTTTTTTCATTATTAATTACGTTTTTATATTAATAAATATTTCTAGTTAGCGGTTTCCGTACATTTTGAAATTTATGTTAATATGTAATATACTTTTGCTATCCAAATTATTATTTCCATGTAGTTGTTTATAAACTTAATACATTTTTACTCTTATATTGGCTAATTATTAACATTATGTTTTAGTTCGTCGCTTACGTGACCATTTACATCGAAGAATTATGATAAGGCGCATCTACCTGTCTGGCTTGTAATGGCATGAAGTCTATTTTCTCGCAATTATATAATTTGCAACGGCTATTCTATTATTAATTACTATGATTGTTTAAACAATGTCAAAACTAATAATTTGTTTTTATATAACCTTTTACTAGTTTTTTACCTAGTTAATTTGAGTTTACATTCTGGTAGCGGTTTATATTATAAACATTTGTAGTTTTGTTACACAGATAAATATTTACATGATTGGACAAATTGTTTTCGCTTTCTTTATAAGAAAAGGTTTATTTATGAAAATAATTATTTATTCCTTTGCCCAGTTTGTTGTCATAACTTAGTTATGGAGTTAATTTATAATATTTGACAGTTTTGTAGATTTTTGGCTCTATATAAATGTCTTTCCTCTATTAAATATTAATTATTTTTTATTTTAGTGGAGTTCAAGTACATATTTAGATTTTGGTATTTCTTCTATAATTATGACAAGAACTCCAGCCTGCTTTTGAAACCGCCAAAATCGCTTTCAAATTTATAAAATAGTACTAACAATTAAGGCCGCGTTTTAAACCGGATGTGTAATATTTCATATTGCAATAGGATAGTTTTGAAAAACTCATATGCTTTACTGTACACGGTGACCATTTTATGAGGTATTTGCAGGGTACTCCGTCATTGGTGAAAGTAGAAACCTATGGTTTTCACGATGTTGGAAATCAAACTTAGATTTTCTTTTTGTTTGCGAGGGTCAAATTGAAAAAATACCATTTTAAAGCACGTCCCTTATCTAGTTTATCCTGCAAGATATTGGAAACACAAAAACTCATGTTTATACAATTTTCTACGTAGAATCCGTTGCTGTAGTCGGTGAATCTGTATTTCCACTCGTAAGTTCTGCTTAATTATAACTTTATCTTTATATAGGACATTCTATATATGGGCATCTAGGGCGAGGGCAATCAAATCAAGTGCGAAGAACATTATTTTTTACGTCTAGTTTGCTGTATCGGTTAGTACAATTGGCTTACCCAAAGGACGTTAATTCAATCCAGTTGGGGTCGGTAAATGTTTCAACTGAGAAAATTTGAAAAAACGTTATTTCTTCACGAGTGCGGTAGCAAAATCGCAGGCCCTGTGTCAAGGTGATTTTTAGCACGTCAAAAATTTCCAAAAAACTAATTTTTATCAAGTTGTAGCTAGCGATTCGTTAAAAAAGTGAAGTTTTTGTTGGCTTGGAAAATTCGTGTCTAAATGCACAAAAACTAGTTGGTGTTCTATTACTGTCGATAAAGTTTAACAAATAAAACATTTCTCAAGTGGACAATCGATTTGGGTTGTCATAATGAACCTTACAACTTTTACTGTGCTAATATAGTGGAGCAATCTGCGAGGAGACAAATATAGTAATTTGTATACAGAGTTGGTCAAAAGTTTGGAATAAAATTCAAAATATTTTAATCCTTGATTTGCTTGGAAAATACAAAAACATGTCAACTAGTTTTTTTAATTTTCGTCTTCTTTTTTAGTTTACAGGCCTATGATATCAATTTGCGACCTTTTTTTAAATGGCCACGTGTGCCTTGTTAAATATCATTCGAAACCTTGAAAAAACCTACGTTTAACGGTGTTATTGTAGTCTTTTGTTCGTGACGGATAACAAAGGAAAAAAAACCTCTCAATTTTTAATACAGACATTTTATCGAACTACATACGTTATCACAGTTAATAAGGAACTCATAAAAGCTAAAAATGTTCAAAGTCACCACTACATGGTACTTAACAAGCCCAAATATAAACATAAAAACTGGCAACTGAGTTTGTAATAGATTCTTGTGGGATGTTCCTCATTTCAATCCTTATTCGATTTTTAAGTTCGTCAATTGCGTTGTGTCTCTGTCGACACAGTTTGTCCTTTAGAAGTTCCAGAGGAAACAGTTCAAAGGAGTTAGTTCTGGAGATCGTGGGTGCCATTCAACTGTACAGCTTCGATCAATCTAGCGATTTTTAAAGATATCATCGGAATACCTTCGAACGTTTACAAAATTTGGAGAAGCACCGTCCTTTTGAAACTATAGTCGTTCATCAGGAATATCTTCGGTTGCATTATTTGAATACAATGCACATAACGCAGGTACCAAGATGTTTCCTGTAGATTACATGACTGTGGAAATATGATACATCGTCATATTTTGTATTGATTTCATAGAGCAGTATATATAAAATTACATTTTCAGCATATTGTTACATATTAAGACAGATTGACTCTGACGAAACATATCTGACAAATACTAATAACAAGATTAATTACAGTTAGGTATTAATGTACTGTAAAAAGGTCTGCTTTTTACTAAAAATTAGATGTTTTTTCATTCATATAAAGAATTTCCAAGATTTATTAAATTATTTTATATACAAGATATAAATAAATAAATTTCTCAAATAGGGACGTTAAATATACATTATGTCAAACAGATATAGTCAGAAATGTAAATCTATGTCTATTTTGGAACTTTTCCAGTATAATTACTTTCACTAAAGTAGTAAAAATATTATAGAAGATGATGTAAACAACTAGAAATTGTTGGTTATTAATGAACCCATTTATTCGATATGCTGAAGGTGACATTAGTGTAATCGACCTTTCTATATGTATTAGTAGGTAAAAATAGAGGTTAAGCTCAAAATCATTTCATAAAAACTATATATGTATTACAAAAAACAAATTCGCTGTAGTTTAATTTTGAAAATGATGACTTAATATCAATCAAATAAGTTTAATGTAAATTCAGAGTCTTGAATACACATTTATTCATTTTAACACAATTGTGATATTACACCCCTTTCTTTATTTCTACATCTTAAGCAGAATCTACAAATTGATTTAAAAGGGCGTTAGCGCCCAAATATACAAATTATTCAAATAGTCAGGGCCGGCCCTGATCACCTTCATTGACCCTCTGCAAATTCTGAGTAAGAGACTATCGACACTCATTAATTATTTTCGTTTTTTTGTTGTTGTTGTTGTTTGTCCTAGTCACATAACGTATACAAAAATGAACTAAACTATGATATTGTCCTTGAAAATTTCTTTAATTTAAGTTTTATTTTTTCCATTAGTAATAAATTACTAATGTATTGTACATATGTTAAGTTATTATTATTGCCGGATTTATAATTCCTGCTTGTCCTTATTAAGTCTTAAATTAATTTCAGCTTTAGAAATGAACGCTCATAATGAAATAATTCTTGTTGCAATTATTTAGATGGGAAATAAGTAATTGGAACTTTGTCATACAAGATATTTTCATATTTAAATAAACAGTTGTGCTAAAAACAATGATTTTTATTAATTTATAAAATTAGATAAATATCTTTAAAATGTGGAATAATTTGAAACGTAAGTATATGAAGATATACCAAATACAAACAACATAAAATGTTAAATTTCCATACTTTAGTGGTAACCACCAATAAATTACTTATATAACTTGGTTTTACCAGTAGAAAACTTTAAACCTTGAAAAATGCGCATTTACAAAGATTTTAATTTAACTTGAGCGAAAATCTACTGATACTTTTTAAACTTTCAAAAAATGCAGAATCTGAGAATGGACGAAACGTTTCAAGTAGAGAAAAGGATAGTTGAAACAAGATGAACCCAACATCATCGATTACAGATATAAAGATGAACGCTATCCAATGTACTGTTGAAGAAGTAATGACCGCACATTTACATATCTTATAATTCAGCTCGGATAATGGGGTTATTTCATAAAATTTTATATTTTATATTTCTTATTTTTAACGTTGTTGGTATGAGATCCTCCCAAAAGATTCATTAATCTTCAATAATTACGAGCTTATAGACAAATAATGAGCTTATATTGTTCCTTTAGTCGTTTAGGTTACTTAATGTTGATTTAAAATAATTGATTCGTTCAGTGCACTGAGCAGTCGCCTATTTATCGTAAATTTTCAAGCTACCAAAGAACGCTAATTTGAACTAACAATGGTATTGCATTCCTACCTGTCAATCCCTTTTCTACAAGCAACGCTTTTTGGCTTGGCTTTAACTATTCTGAATCAAAATTACTTATAATACTAGTTATTATGTTATTAGTTATTATTTTGACAATTATTTAACAGACCTTTAAACCAATTTCTCACTAAATGACGATTCTTATAACATTCTTTAAAACTAATATGCAACAATAGTCTATGCTGCGATCTAGTTTACTCTACAAACAGTTGAATCTTAAGATGTGTGTAGGGACATTACCCTTCGAATAAATAAATTTAACACTTTTGCAATAAACAATCATGTTCTTTGGACATGCATGTTTTCTGCAGCAACATTATTGCGGCCACAGTTAACGTCTCTCTTTTGTAAGTACTAGAGGTATCAACACTTTTCGCCTCTTGGGTCTTGATGAAAGATAATTACTGCAGTCATTGAATAGATCCCTATTTTTCATTATTACTTCTTGTCTTCTATATTTTAAGCCGTAATTCATACAACATGGATCAAAACAATGGGAAATAACTCGGATACTCTACTTCTTTGTGGGATTTCGAGAAGGGCAAACAGAAAACGTCCGATGGTTGAGTTTGACATAGTCTATATTCTCATTATAATTATTTAATTACTTTACTTTGCACAAATTTGGGACCAATTGTAATGATGTATTGAAGTAAAAACTTGAAACCAAGTTACCTAAGTAATTAAAAGGAATATTAAATTTGTATACTGTTTATTACTCTGTATGCCGAGTAATAAACAGTAAAAAAATTTAATATTAGTTTTAATTACTCAGGTTTTTCAAGTTTTTATTTCAATACATTATTCTCATTATAATCAAGAATAATTTCTGGTCTTTTGATTGTGTTTGTATCGCTTCTTTCCTTTGACCCTCTTTCACAATTGGTTTTATTTGTGGTGCAGTTCATAAAGACATCACACGAAAACGGGATCATTATTCAGACACATCGTAGTAGCCACTTTCCGTCGCCTTGAATTTTAACTGCACTTGCACCTTGCGTCTTGTTTTGAATTATTTTTTCTTGTCATGACACAATCTCTAACAACCTGATTTCTTGTAATAATATCGGTACAATGAGAACCACATCCTAGCAATTCCTCACGAAATTTTGTAGTAGTAAAATAGCGACTGAAAGACAATAAATGTCCAAAAACTAAGATTCAGTAATATGTAAGACGGCAGTTCCACCTAGGACAAACCGCTGATTAATGAATGTGGCAAGGCAGTGACTTCTTGGGAAACGATTATATCACTCAGAATACATCATGTAGAAGCTAGAACAAAAATTTTTGTCTCCATTAGAATAGGTTTAGTAAGGAAATTCTGACGCATTGGACAGTAAAAACGGTTATCATCTAATCTATGAACATTTCAACAGTACAATCTTGTTCTAGGCAGTTTTTCATAATTTGGTCAAGCAGAAGTCGGTAATATCTTGAGTTTTGATAGAATATGAGCTCTCCATTTCTCTAATGAAAATGTTTCAATTTAACGTCATATGCAAAAACAATTTAAATCGGAGGATCTATTCCTTCACATAAAATTAATTTTAATTTTGCTAACAACAGCCGAAGAACAATGAAATCTAAATCTTTCGTAGACCTGAAAGCAAAAATGGTATGCAAAAATAGTAAGCAAAAATGGTATGCAGATGTTAGTGGTATAAATAAAGTTTGACATTAAAATAATTAAATAGTTCGTTTAATAAACAAAATATCAAAGTTTCAACAAAAAGAATTAACAAGTTGCTATACAAATTTCAGTAATGCGAATCTGTTTAAATTATTTCCTAGCATTAAATAATCTTGACAAATTTTTAAAGCATAAAAATATAACCAACTCTTTATAATAATATTACATGACCGTTTGCAGCTTTTTTGTAAAAAAGCCTAACCTTGTGTATAACTGTGAACCAAAATCCAAACTGCTAGCACATACGGCCTTAATCCGCTTTAAAAGTAATTATAAAATGAACCTAAACGGGAAGCGAAATGTATCTGGCATTGATGCAAATATAGTCACGCCAAAAAATCCAATTCCGAATAAAGCAATTAATAATTATCACTTATCTTTTTAGACGAAGAGGCTGAAGACTCCAAACGGCCTTAGAATCTAATTTCCTCCGGAAGGCACAGATCAGATCCCCAATGACATTAGCATCTTAAACTCGTTTAAATAGAATATTGTTTTCGATGTAAAAATAGAACCGATTTCTAGAAGTGGATAAAACAACAAATTATCATGTAAATTGGCCAAAAGAAATTACAAAAGAAACATACTCGAAAGACTCCTTCAAACAGAAAAAATTATAACTACAAAACTCTTTGGTTGTCAAATAATAGCATTAAATAAAAGTTAAAATGAACAATTCAAATATTAAAAAACCAATGTCACGAATGCAATCGCCTTCCCAAAGGCGAATGTCGGCCGGTCAAAACCTCTCACGCTGTGCAATCCTAAATTAACTTAATAAAGCATTTAAAAGTTAGGCTTCAACTGCTCCATAAAATAAAGCACTACAAATTAAAGTAAACTCCAATGAAAACTACCGTCGGTCATATTAACATGAAGACACTAATTAAAACAAAACACAACTGGGACAAAATAGTCATTGGCATACGGATTAAATTTTAAGAATCAAAAATAAATTAGAATATTTTTTTCAGATTAAATATTAATACTTCCATAACATTTCATAATAATGGAAACCTAGTCAGGGGCATATGGATTAAATTTTAACAATCAAAAGTAAATTACAAATTACTTAATGTATGTATTTAAGCATCAAATAAAATAGAAGCGAATTACTGCAAAAGAAAAATAAACAATCTTTAAAATTTACCGAAAAAAAAATAAGCGGTACAGCTTTTCCAAGCCGCAACAAATATATATCGAACTGTGGACATTGAAGTGCTGGCAATCATGGTTATACTGAAGTAAACTTTCAACTCTTTTATAGTTAGTTCTAATGATCTTCCTGTCAACAAAATCTCAATTTTCTTTTACGGTCAGTAATAGTAGTAACAATATTGTCACCCTATATATTGACCATAAAATATACTATACGAGTATATACAATTATTAGTGTATGTTATTTTAGATCCAAGCTATATCAATTCTCTAACTTCCGGTTCAACTACATTATTAGTCGAACGATGTTTTTCTTCTTCTCTTTTAGAATTTTGACGCCCACAGCTGCTTTGAAATTTGTGGATAGTAGACTTACTTAGCCTAGTGGTCTTTATAATCCTCGCCCATGTCTAACAGTTCTATCATCTCGTGGTTATCGTGAAGATTGGGTTAGTGGGTTGACAGAAAGTTCTGAGGGTGAATCATTTTAGAATCATCATTAGTTTTTGGCTCAATATAGCAAGTGCTTGCTCGCAGACAATCTCAAAGTCATCTTTATTTCCGTTTGAACTCATTTAATATCTTTTCAATATTGTCATCTGCCAAACCGAAAACTAATAAAGAAATACAAATCGTGCCGTTACATGCATACGGCATGGATAGATGTAAAATAAAATATCCCTAACTAGCCCTGGTACTTTACATAGGAAATATTAACCGTCATGACGTGTAACGTGATTTTACAGTAGGGTGTTAATTAATATAATATCCGTATCTTCACTAAGTTTAGGTATACTGTAAATAAAGTGCTAGACGGTATTTATTTACACCCTTCAAAATTTACCTACTGCTGACAAACTCCTAATAATTATGACAATGTACTCTAAAGGTACAATGTTATTTAAAGTAAATCGTGTGACTTACTTTATTTTTGAGAATGACTTAATCTTTTAGATGAATACCTATATTTCGGGTAAGTTTATAAGAATTCACAAGAAATATTTTGCAAATTATCAATCAACATAGAAATGAAGAACTAAAATTTATATTTTAAGCCCTAATAGATAATTAAATAATTAGGTTTATTTCAAGTTATATAAATACAATATTCAATATTTTAAAAAAAAACCGCATCTCAGATAGATGAACCTTAGTCTAATTTAAGAGCAGGTCTTTATCCCAAACCCTAATAAATGATTATTCAGTCCAAGTTGGGATAACATTTATATACCTTTTTTAAATAAACTTCTTGTTTACAAATACGTTAGATGTGGGTGAACGCTTTTATTTGAATTGTTTAGCAATTTTAATGAAGTTTAATTTAGTTCACTGTATTAATCTATATTTACTTTATCTTACCTATATGAAATATAATAACGTGTGTATAAAAAGTTTTCTAATTAAGAGACCTATGGAAACAAAATGATGTATCTTTGCTTAATTCATATAGACATTTCCATTTTCATATTTG